>JAODAL010035316.1:0-43082 GCA_025379985.1 Phyllomedusa bahiana | reverse complement strand
CCCCGGCCCCCCCTCGTCCCGCCCTTATCCGGGGGGTTTGTGAGCGCTTCTGGCCCCAAAAAATCCGTGGGGAATAAGCCGTGTGAAACGGCCTTTGTTACAACAGTACTAGGGGAGACCACATGTTTTAAAAATAGAGTTAGAATATAATTTTTTAAGAAAGGAATCGGCTGCAGTATTATTTTTAAAAACAAAGAATCAGTATCAACGCAAATATAATTTAATTTTTGGGATGAATTAAAGTGCAGAATGTCAACACAAGATGCCAGTGTCCAATAATGTAATATACTGTACAATACTATGAAGAAGAAATTCAAGCTGCAATATTATGTTCTAACCTCTAGATGGCAATGCAACACCTTTAAAAGACAAGGCTGTTCACCGGCTTAAAAGGGGCCCGTATTTCGGTCCGTATTACGCGCCGAAGTGCCCCAATTACGGGCCAAAAAAACGGCCCATTCATTACGGTTTAATTACAGTTCTCATAGGAAAATAGGGTTACTCTCCTCTCCCCCCCCGAACCCGCCGGGGGGGAGTAATTCCCCTGTCACTTTCTGGGGCCGTTACCCCCGCAGCAGTGATAGTAAATTGGGCCCGGGGCGAAAGGGGCCCCCCGGGGTTACCCCGCCCCTCCCGCCCCCCCCCCCGTCCACAGGCGTAATTGCGGGCGAAATTGTCCCGCAATTAAGTGTGTGAACATGCCTAAAGAAACGACTAGGGGGCTTTAACCGAGCTTTTTTGGTGCGTTTTTTGTTCAGAAATCACAGCAATTAATGTTGTACGGTTCTGCCCGAAAAAACGTTCCGTGTGAAAGCACCCTAACTGTGTTTGCTGATTTGAAACCAGAACTTCTGGTGAGTTGTGGGCATTAAAGTGTAGATTGCAGGTTACAACAATGCAGTTTCTTAAAACCCTATCCAATATTGGGTTTTATGTTTTCTTTTTGGGGCAACGGCTTCTTCCCGGGGAGGTGGCCCCTTTTGCCCTTTGGGCGGGGACTTTTCCTGTGGATATGAAACAATCTTACCCGTTCCTCCCCACAAGGCTTTTTCTTTTGTTCTTGGGGGTTTATGTGCACGTCGGGCCAAGCTTTCATTCTGAGACACAGAACCGTCTCTTTCCCAAGTGGTATGATTGGACTTCCCCCTTTTTTGTAAATTTTAGAATGCGAGGCAACCCTTAGGTATCTGGAAAAATTTCCCCCCGGATGCTAGATTGTGCCCGTCCACCAGAAAACAGTTTGTTTTGGTGTTGTTAAAATACATCCACAGGGTTTTGTCTTAATCGATGTTACCAATAAAACAGGGGCTTCAAAAAAAATGCACATCAAAGGGGTGTCCAAAAAATTTTTTAAAGGCAAATTTTTTCCCAGTGTATGGGAAACTTTTGATTTTTCATAAAGTAAAAAAATGCCTTAAAAAAACTTCATTTTCTGGCATTTTTAAAAAATAAATATTTTGGTCTAAATTTACCTAAAAACAGGGGAGGGGTTTTTCTAAATTATGCCAAGGGAAAAACCTGCAATGTGTTTTTTATACAGTATATGGAAAAATTTTGGTTAACTGTATTTATATATTTTTTATATATATATAAAATTTTATATTATTTTTAATTATACCAAGGGCTGGATAGATTTTAGAATGCAGGAAGCTGTGTGGAGGGGGGGGTTGTCACCCGCTTTCCTGGAAAACTGGTATTCTAATCCGGTGCATAAAAATTTGTATTTCCTTTCCCCAATCGTGGGCCCCGTTTTCTTCCCCTTGTGAGGATTAGAGCATCCCCCATCTTTTCTAAATATTGACAGCACCGGGAAAGGGGCTAACATTTTTTCTATTTAAAAGAGCTAGATCTCACCCGCTTTTACTAAGTAGGAAAACTGTGTGCCCATCACCCCACCACCACCTGAACCCTCCCCTCTTATCCCTTAAACCCCCCTTCTCCCCCAACCTAAACTCCTTCCTACCCCCCTCCTTTCAATTTGTGGCCCCTCCCCCCAACCCTCTATACTGTCCCCGCGTGTGCCCCTCACCCCCACTTTAAATGTCCCCCAATGTGCGCCCCCCACACACACCATACTGTCCCCCCGTGTCCCCCTCCCCCCACTTATGTCCCCCCCCATAATGCCCCACCCCCCTATACTATACTTTCCCTGCTGTGCTGCCCATCACCCACACTATACTGTTCCCGTCATGTTCCCCTCCCCCCCTAAAGACATATGTCCCCCACCATACTCCCCTTCCCCCACACACACACACTATACAGTTCCCTCCGTGCTACCATCCCCCACACACTATACAGTCCCCACCGTACTCGCCTCCCCCCACACACACCATACTGTTCCCGATGTGCTGCCCCCCACACACACCATACTGTTCCCGATGTGCTGCCCCCCACACACACCATACTGTTCCCGCCGTGCTCGTATGCCCCACACTAAACAGTCCCCACCGTGCTGCTCTCCCACCCCACACACACAGCTGGTCCCCGTTGTGCTGCTCTCCCTCCACACACATTATACTCTCCCTGCCATGCTGCCCCTCCTCTCACACATACTATACTGTCCCTGCCGTGCTGCCCATCCCCCACACTATACTATCCCCGCTGTTCTCCCCATCCACCATACACTATACTGTTCCTGTTGTGCTGCCCCTCCCCCCACACACTATACTGTCCCTGTGGTGATTCCCATCCACCACACTATATTGTCCTCGCCGTGCTCCCCACCTACCAAACACTATACTGTCCCTGCCTTGCTGCCCCTCCCCCCAAACAAACAATACTGTCCCTGCCTTGCTGCCCTTTCCACACACTATACTGTCCCCGCTGTGCTACCCATCCCCTAACACACTATACTGTCCCTGCTGTACTGCCCCCCCACACTATACTAGCCCTGCTGTGCTGCTCTCCCCCACACACTATACTAGCCCTGCTGTGCTGCTCTCCCCCACACTATACTAGCCCTGCTGTGCTGCTCTCCCCCACACACTATACTAGCCCTGCTGTGCTGCTCTCCCCCACACACTATACTAGCCCTGCTGTGCTGCTCTCCCCCACACACTATACTGTCCCAGCTGTGCTGCTCTCCCCCACACTCTATACTGTCCCCGCTGTGCTACCCATCCCCTAACACACTATACTGTCCCTGCTGTACTGCCCCCACACACTATACTGTTCCTGCTGTGCTACCCATCCTCCTACACACTATACCATCCCTGCTGTGCTACCCATCCCGCACACACTATACTGTCCCTGCATCGCTGCTCCCCTCTTTCTGTTCCCAGTAGTGCACTGGGACTTTGCTAATGAGCTGACAGAATTGGCATAGGTTCTATATCGATCCTCATAACAAAGCAGCATCAGGGAAAGCCAATATCTAGCTTTTCCCTACCGCTGCCACCAAAGACTGAGCCAAAAGATGCCGAACTGCAACCCTCCCCTTACAAACATTCAAATTCAAATAACAGTGGCACACTATGGACTAAGGAAACCATCTAATGGGACATAGGAAATATGGAAAAAGCATTATTTCCTCAGGTTTTAAATCAGTGCAGTGTACTTTGAAGCAGGTATCTTTGCTCCCTGAAGTATGCAGGTCTGAACAGGACCCAATAGAGGTAACAATAGCGTAGGACCCACCTGTACTGAGGTCCCGGTGAAGTTGCGGAGGTGGGCTTAAACATTTTTGGCCAAAAGTGTGAACTAAGAACCTAATTTTTTTCATGTATCCTAGTTAGCAGTAATGCTTTTTCCAAATTTCCTATGTCCTATTAGATGGTTTCCTTAGTGCATAGTGTGCCACTGTTATTTGAATTTGAATGTTTATATGTATTGCTGCCACACCAGTGTGCATTTGTTTTTTCAAACAAAGTTTTTCCATGTGCAAAACCAAGTGTTGTTTCTAACCCTCCCCTTACACCTGCTCTTAAGGGGAGCGGCAACGGCTCGCTTGTACACTGCAAAAAAAAAGTTATGAAAGAAGTCTCTCTGCTGTGGACCCTCAAATCTTATTCATGAGCAGGTGTTAGCCCCGCCCACCAAAGGATAGCCCCGCCCACTAACTATTTTTCCACAAGTTTCTACCTATTCAAAGTAATAGGTTTATCAGTTGGGCGGGGCGGGGCTAGCCTCAGGTGGGCAGGGTTTGAAAAAAACTGACTCTTTGAATGACTCTTCTGGCTGAAAACTGCAGATTTGAGCATTAAATACACGAAAACTCCAGCATCTTACAGAATAAGGGACACAGCGCTGGAAACTGCAGGTCTGACACTAGCTTGTGCTGCCCTCAGCAAGGGGGGCATCACCTATGTGACAGGTTCTCTTTAAGGATGTAGCAGGACGGTGCCAGAGCCTATGGCTTGAGAAAGGGTTTAGTAACCCAAAATGTTGCAATTTACCAGGCGGTCTTCATCTCTCTCAAATAGGTCGCCCTCAAAAGACTACTCTCTGAGCAGGGAAATTCTGATATGTCTACAGATATACCTTCTCAACATCCGCCACTTTGGGATCTTCGCTGATCAACATACAATTCTCCAAGTCACTTTAGACATTCAGAACCACCATTTCCCTTCAACAAATATATGGAAGATACAGAACCTGAATGTACCCTGTACCCCATCAACAATAGGACGAATAGGAGTCATCATACGGACATACAGCTTATCTCCGCGGTTTTCCTAACCGCTTCCTAAGAAATACCCATTTCCCATTGGATGAAGGCTGTCCCTCCCTTCCCTATCTATTTTTTGTGATTCTTAAACCCTTTTTTTTGATCCTTATGTATCCCACAGATTTGAGCCTAATTAAAAAAAAAAAGTCTTTTTTATGTAATTTCCCCTTTTTTTTTACATTTTTTTTTTGGGTTTTCCCCTTGAAAGGGTTGTCTGTAAATTTTTTTAAAAAAAGCTTTAAAAAACAAGGTTTAAAAAAAAAGAAAAGCCCGTTTTGAACCCCCTTTAAAAGGGTGTCGTTTAAAAAAAAAAGGATGGCTTTTTTTATGGGTCTTTTGAAAAAAGAAAACAGGCCCAAAGGAGCCCCCCCCCACAAAAATTGCTTTTTTTTTTAAAATAAAATCTGGTTTCTATTTTTCCCTCTTTCCCCTGTGTTCCCCCCCCTTACAAGATTACAAATTACTATAAAAAATAGATTAAGAGTACCCGTTTTTTGAATAACATTTCTTTAAAATGTAAAAATATAATTTTAAAGATTAAAATTTTGTACTGGGGGAAACAAAATGCTAGAACCTTTTCGCCTCTAAGAAGATGTAATATTGACACATTCCTTCTTAATTACACAACACTTTTAATTCTAGCATTTTACTTCTATAATATCTGACTATACAAGCAGTCCCCGTATAGAGTAGGGACTGAACAGAATAGGGACTGAAGGTTTGTTCTTAAGTTAAATTTGTATGTAGGATGGAACAGGTATATTTATTAAATGTAACTCCAGCACAAAAGTTTTTTTTTGTTTCAGATACTGCAGGGAAGGGTGTTTACATTTGTTTTGTTGTCTGTGCCCCTATTAAGAAGATTTCACCTCATGTGCTGCTATGGGTTGCTGAAACTTGTCGTTCCACAGCTACTATCTACTGTGGAACAAAGAAGATTTCACCGCATGTGCTGCTATGGCTTGCCGGAACTTGTCGTTCCACAGCTACTATCTACTGTGGAACATGGAACTACAAGTGCCAGCATGCCCCATAAGTCTCCAGTTGTAACTAGCTGACAGATTTAAGTCAGAACGGTGTAAGTCGAGGACTGCCTGTATAGGATTAAAGGCATATAGAAAATCACAGGCCTATTAGATCATAGTCATACAACAAAAGCAAACTTAATAAAGGCTGGATCAACCATAAATCAATATCTCAACCAAGATCACAGCAAAACAAATAATATTAAAAAATCAAATTTAATGAGACACAATTAGTAAGTATAAAAATATATTAAAAACATTAGATATGACACAAAAGATGAAGAGGTATAGGCAGCAAAATGGAAATTAGCCAATAATTAGTTACTAATTATGTCTTAAATTTGATTTTTTTATATTAATTGTTTTGCTGTGATCTTGGTTGAGATATTATACCATAGTAGATACCTCTCCCAAGCACTGTCCTTGCCCTTAATCTTCAAAAGTCACTGCCAACACTATTTCACCAGGTTTCATTCAGACCACTCACCACACAATAAGTTCCTGGTGTCTTCAGAATAAAAAGTCTGTTTCGACACTCTTCTTTAAGGAAGGTTTCTTTAACACTCAATTGTGTTTCCAATGTTCTTTCCCACCGTGAGGATTTCCTGTTGATTATATTTCTTTCACACTGTCTACATGGGATGCCTCATTAATCTGGGGCTAATAATTTGTCCCTCATTCACACACGTGTCATCAGTCAATTCATACACTTCCTTTCAGACACCCTCTATGTCTTATATGTCACAACCATTCGACTTCTAGCAGGATATTCAGAGGCATAACTTAAAGCTCCTGGGCACTGATGCAGAGAATGAAACAGGGCCCACCACTTACCATGTGTCTGTATACAAGGTTTGGAGGGGCAGGGGATTTGGCCCCTTGGGCTGCCGGGCCCCCGGGAAGGGGCTACTATCGGGCACCCTCTATAGCTACGCCCTTGAGCATTTATGTATTCAATCACATCTTCAATAAAAGTGCTATCACTACGTAACACATTTCCTTTAAATTTTAATCATTTCTTAAATAGGGATATGTATTTCATCCACATATAATAAAATACTAAAATTTGTACATGACCTGAAGTCCAGTTAAAAAGAGTCTCCTCCTTTGCACAGCGTTTCTTCGCTCCCCTGTTAGGTAAATTTACGCCTTTTGGGGACGGGCATGTCCTGGTCAGATCCTGCGGGACATTTATTTCATCTGGGTCAACTATGCAATGTCCAAACGCTATTTTTTGGGGGGTAGGACACCCCCCCCTTTGTAAAGCACTTAAGGGGGTTTGGGCCCTGTGTCCAACTGGACACTGAAGTTGTGAAAAATTTATACTAATTATGTTCAATCACTTTATCATTTTTTAAAGGTTTCTTAGACATAGCTTTTATTTTTTTATGATCCCAACTCACCCAGACCAAGAAGTTGACAATGGAGTGACAGAAATATAATGGAAGAAAAAGGTTATTATCTTGCAGCTTTCTGCCAAGTGACAACTATCTCTCACTTGTCTGGTTGACCTGGACCTTTTATAGAATGCATCTGTATTTTAGCAGCAGAATTTATGTCGCAATAAACAACTTCTGATTTGATTGGGTTGCCAAATTTGGAAATAAGATGAGTGCTCGGAGGCAGAGGCGTAACTTGAAGCTCCTGGGCCCTAGTGCATAAAGTGAAATTGCCCCCTTTTACAAATTTGTCAATATGAGTCCCCTTATTAGAGAAGGGCTTTTGGGCTTCCTCAGTCTGCAGGGCCCGGTAGCGGCTGTTACCTCTGCACCCCCGATTGTCATTGTGTCCAGTTTATATAGCTTTTTTACACAAAGACATAAATTCTTACGTCAGAAGGAAACTGTAAATAAGTTACCTTAATTTTACATCTTTTGTTGACCGTTTCTGGATAATGGCCAATAAAAAGCTTAAAATTTTTTTCCCGTTTTTGTGGAAAACTCAACCGTTGGGTAAGTTAACCCCCCTTAGGCTCTTAGGTGACTTCCAAATAGCACATCGTATTACAACCATTCATACATGTTCTTATTTGGTTAGTTGATTTGTTCATGACCACAGGAATGGTTTCTACATGAATAAGTTTAAGACCACATTTCAGTTGTTTAGGGTCTGAATGCTTCCTGTACTCAAAGTGGTGTTAACGTCAATAAAGGCTGTAGATCTAGCGCATGTGTTGGGCAAAGCATTACACTTATTGTATACAAATAGTTTTTGGAAGGGAAAATCCCCGGGAGTTTTTTTAATTTTGTAACAAAAGGGATAAGGGTTTTGTACATGTTTCCCAGCCCCCCGCAAGGCTTTATATGCAGATAGTCTCAATAAAAGACCATAATCTATCCATGGATTTTGTTTAGCAAAGGGAAATTTTAATTTAACAGTAATTTTGAATATGAATTGCTTGTAAAAAACCCCTGTTTTGGGTAGATGTCCCCTTTTTGGTAGAGGTTCCTTTTGAGGTCTTTGAAAAGACTTAAAAGTTGAAAAAAAGACAGAAACAATTTTGATTTAAAGCGGGCCCATTTTTATTTTAAACTTTGGTTTTCCCAAATTTTAAAAGCCAGCAATTTTAAAAAGCGTTTGGGTTTCCCCCAAAACCGCCCCCTGGTGGCACAGAGCATTGAAAGGATGCTGGATTTGAACTTTCCTGATCATGTTTTTCTGCCAGAGATAAGTCCCAGTCAGAACTTATGCCACTCTTCCCATAAATATCTATGATTAGCAAGGCACAGCATCATTTTGACAGCATTCATTGGGGTACCCAGTTTTTTTAAAACCCAAATTTGTTTCCCTCCATGGTAGAAACATAAAACATACCCTTTTTGAAGCGCCTATTTTTGTTGAAAACCAACACACCTCCCCAAATCCCACCTAAAATTTAAAAAATCAGAGATTTAGTTTTGGTGGTTTTGGCCACAGCAGCCATTTTTTTAAACCCCAAAATTTTTTAACACAAAAGTAAATAAAAAAACAAATTGAGAAACGGGCCCCCTATACCCATTCAAACCTTCCCCAACCAACTTTAAACCCCCTTTTCCAGTTAAACCTCGGGGTGAGGTCCTTGGATTTAAACCAACTCCCTGCCCAAACCCCGGGCTGACCATTATTACATTTCCGTCCCTTTAAAACCCTCACCCTTTCACACCAGCCCAAGGGCACCAAAAACCCCCTCAGGTGGTTTCACCCCCTGTTAAACATGCCCCCAAGGGAAACCCTGCCCTGGGGAAAGCCCAAAACCTTCCCCCGACCGGAAAAATTCCACTTAGGAGGAAGCCGAAACCTGCCCCCCCCCCACAATTTCCCCTGACCCCAAAGGGGAACCCCCCCCCCGCCAGCCACTGCGACCCGATTTACCCACAAAGCACCCATCAGCCTTTCCTCCGGTCCGGACAATCCCCCCCAGAAACTTTTCTCTGATCCCAAAACCAAACAAAGGGGGAGGGAGGGTGGGCTTTTTCATTTGCCCTTGGCCTGAGTGGGGACCCCCCCCGGCGGGGGGCGGCGGTTATAAAGTCCCCCCCTTCAAACACGCGCGACGGCACCCGGCCGACCTTTCACCGAAACGTCCCGGCGTCACGCCCCCGCGCTTCGCCCTTTCACGGCCCTTTCCCTCCCCTTTTAACCCCGGGGGCCCCGGGGCCGCCGGTCTGGGGGGGCCTCCCTCCGGGGCGGGCCCCCCCGCCCGGGGCCCGTTTTTTTAAACCTTTTGCCCCGCCTATTTTTGCTGAGACCAACCTCCCCCCAAAATTTCCCCCCCAAAAAAAAAAAGGGACCTAAAGAGACTTAGTTTTGGTTTGTATTGGCCCAGCAGCCTTTTATTAAAAAAACTTTAAAACACAAGAAAATTAAAAAACAAAAGAGTACTTTTCCCCTTTTTAAAACCCATTCGACCTTCACAACCAAATTTAAAGCCCTTTCCAGTTAACCACTCGGGGCTGAGGCCCTTTGGGAGTTACCAACACCTCGACCAAGCCTGGGGGACCATTTTTTTACATTTCTCCAGTCCCTTTACCCTCAGCCGTCACCCCAAGCCCAAGGGCCCCAAAAACCACCTCAGGTGGTCACACTGTTCCCCTTGCCCCCAAGGACCCTGCCCTGGGGAAAGCCCAAACCTTCCCCGGGGGACCGGTCAATTCCACTTAGGAGGCAACCCGGGAAACCGCCCCCCCCAAATAAATTTTCCCACTGACTCCAAGGACCCCCCCCCGCCACGCAAGGGGACTAGGGAACCCCTCATGATCGGCCGCCCCCCACCGCCCCAACGCTTTTTCCAACCCTTTCCCCTAATACCCAAGCCCACAAACCCAACCCCAAAGCATTGGGTGGACCCCGTCACCCTCCAAAAAATAACCCATCCCCTTTTTCGAGTTTCTGTGGCGCAAAAAGGAAACCCCCTTTCCCTCGTAAAAAGCGCGAAAACTGTACGTTTCCCCCTTAAAAACCCCGGGCCCCCGTTTAACCCCCAAACCCCGGTCCGCGCGAGGGCCCACGCCCGCCCCCCCAAACAATTTGACCACTTTTTTACCTAAACCGGTTAAAGCCTCCACAACCGTAAAAGATCGAAACCAAATGTTTAATGTTTTCCGAATTGGGCGACCCCCCAAAGTGGGTTACAGCCGAAAGGGAAAAACCCCCAGGGTCCGGGAGGTCGTTTCCCAAATGAGCAAATTTCCCTTTGAAACCCCGGTTTAAACCTGGTTCCAAAATCATGCCCCCTCCCGACCCAATGGGGTTTAGTCCCCACCCCCCTCGGGACCCCTTGCTAAAGCCCCACTTCCCTTTTAAAGAGCCGCACGCTGTGCCCCCCAAATTTGCAAAAAGGGGAGTGGCCAAAGCCCATACCAGCCGGGGGGACCCCCTGGGAAAAGAAGCAAAACCCAAAAAAAAAAGGGGGAGCAAAAAAGCCTTGCAACAGCACACGGCCAACCCCCCCCCCTTTTTTTTTTAAAAATTAAAACCTGGTGAGGCCCCTTCCCCCTTTTAGAGGTCCTGAGCCAAATCCCGGCCTGTTTTTTAAAAAGCCGGGGGGGGGAAAAGGCGTTCTAAATTCCCCAAACCTGCCTTTCCTCCTCTCCCCGCCGGGTTCCCCCCCTCTGCTAGCTGTTTTCAGTCGCCCGCCCTATCCGAAACGTTTGCGGAGCAAAATTGAAAAGGGTTCGACCCCAAATCAGCCAAGGGCAAAAGCTTGAAAACCGCATTTAAAATTTGGGAAACGAGACAAAAAATTTCCCTCCTCATGCACTAATAAAGGCCCAGCTAAAAACGGGGGCCCCCTCCCCCTTTTAAGCTTCCAGGAAACCCCACCGGGCCCCTCAGAAAACCCCTTTTAATCGTCCCAACCACCTCGTTTTCCCACTCCCCTCTGATCCCTTTTTGGGGCTTTCCCTACCACATCTTAACGCCCTCGTCAAAAGGTGAAAACCCCACTCCGCCCGGGCCCCGCCCCCGTTTCTTTGGGGAAACTAATTCCCCCTTTCCCCCCAGTGCGCCAAAAAATGTAGAGAAAAAAAAACCGACGGAAGAGCCTGCCTTAAAATCGAAAGGCCCCCCCTTCCCCCCCGGCGCCGCCCCGCGGGCCCCGCAGCGAAATTTCCAAATGGGCCGTCGACGGGTCCCCCGAAAAATGCGCCCCCTTTCCCCAAGCCTTTCAACGCACTCCCCCCGACCCCGAATGACTTTGGTTTAAATCACGGGATTTCCCCCGGGGCTTTAAGCCAAAAAGGGCCCGGCCCCGAAATCAACCCTTTCACTCTCCCATTTTCCGACCAACCTTCATTAGCGGCATGACCCATGAACAAAAAAGGGCAAAGAAGGGCCCCCTCTTTCCTCGGAAATTAAACGGCCCCAAACCTCCAGCCAGCCTCCCCCAATCGCCCCAAGGGAAACTGAATACGATTCCCAAGTCCCTCGCGGGCCCAATTTACGACCTTTAACAAAATGGGGCCGCGGTATTGTTTAACCCCACTCCCCAATCCTTGGGACATTCCACGCCCATCACTGCTGAAACCGGGGCCAAGGGGTCCGAAAAAACCCCTGCCACTTGTGAAAAGAGAAAGAGCGTTAGCCGATCGGGTTTTGCACCCCGGCACTTGGGGGGGACGCAACCACCCCCCAAATTCAAACCCCAAAACAAGGCCCCAGTACAAGCCCCCGCAGCAAAACAAAACCCCTGGTGGAGAAGAAGTGGAAATTTGGGTTAATGGGCCCCGGCCCCCCACCCCAAAAATTTTAAAAATGGAACCGGGGGGGGGGTTTTTTTTTTACGCAGCTTCACCCCCCCCAAAATTTTCCCCGCCAAAAAAATGGGGGCCCGCCCAAAAGGCCAGTTTCTAACCAAACCCGATCCACCCCAAACTATCCCGGCCCGCTACCCGCGCTCCCCTTCCGCCCCGACCCCAATGCTCCTTAAAACCCCACAACACCCCGCCGCATCCTAAAAAACCCTTTGATATCCACGTTACCCCACCCACCGCCCCCCAAAATAATGGACCCCCACCATTGGATTGTGACAAAAAAAACTTTCCACACTCTAAAGGGCCCTTTATTTCCGCCTTTACTCTAATAAAATGCCCGGGGGTGCTTGCACCCCTGCGGTGCCGCCGCCAAACGTCGAAAAAAAGGACCCTGCCCATCGGAAGATTTGAAAAAGCAAAGTTTAAAATTTTCCCCAAAAAGGATTGCAGCTCCTTAAGGGAAGTTTTTTCAACCCCCAAAGCTTTCTTAACCTTTCCCCCCTTTAAAACTGTAGCTTTTCCCCTGGTAACCGACATTCCATCGCCCCCAGTTTGATTGAATCCCCCCCAAAAAAAATTTAGGGTGGGGGGCCGGGGCCCTCCGTTTGTCTGGGGCCAGCGGGACTCCAAAAATTTATCCGCAACCCACTGGGATATTGGCCAAACAGCACCCCCCTAACCCCCGAGGGCCACCCGGGCCAACAAAACAGAAAAAAACGCCAAAATAGTGGATGATTGAAGAAACCCCAGACACTCTCCCCCACAACCACTCCAAAAAAAATGGGGAAAAAACTTCAAAAAAAACGAACAAGAAAAAAGGCCCCAACCCCTTGGCAAAACCCCCGTCCGCCCAAAAAAAGCCCCCTTTTCCCCAAAAAAAACCCAAAAAAACTGCATACTGTCCCCATGCACCGGGGGTTTTTAAAAACCTGAACGCCCCATTTCCCATATCGGTTTTTTCGCCCCAACAAAAGCACCCTTTCCCATTTCCGCCCAAACCCCGTGAAACCCCCGTGTTTAAAAAAACGTGATTCCACCCAACATAAAAACCCGGAAACTTTCCCAAACATTAACCCAACCGGGCCTTTTGGGAAAGATAAAATGGTGAATTAAACCCAAATTTATTAGGTTCCTTCTTTTGGAACACTCCCCCCCGGGGGGGGAAACGATAAGGCCCAAAACAAGGGGAACTCCGCAAAAGGGCCCGCCATTCCCGGGCCCCAAACCCAACCCTTTCCCTTTGCCCCTTCCCCCGGGAAAACCCCATCCGGATTATACAAAAATGAGGGGCCTCAAATTTTTCAGGTGGGAAAGGGGAAACCCCGTACGCTTGGGGGCGGTACTAAAACCCCCCGTGAAGCCTCCGCAAAAAAGGACGCTGCCTGCTGATCAGGGGACCCACTTAAAGGGAGGGAGGGAATTTGCCCGGCCCCCCTCACCGGCGTCTCCCCCATGGTGCGCGCGGAGCCCCCCCCCCTCCCCTTTTTTGGAAGATCTGAATGCCCCCAAAGAGAGGTTTTTCGCTACAAAATTTTAAACCCGATGTGTTTGGGAAAAAAAAAAAATACCCCCAAATCTGCATTTGGGTTTTCGGGAACTGCCAACCCCCCGGCTCCCGTCTTACTCCCGCTCTGGGTTGCCCCCCCGCCCGAAACCGAGCCCCCGGGAGTGCCCGGAACCCCGGGGCCCTTCCCGAAAAGGAATGCCCCCACCTGGTCGGAGCCTTTACCTTCAAACCCAAAACCCGATACTTTGTTGTCCCCCCCCCGGGGTATGGGGGGCGGAAATGCCTTTCCCCTTTCCGGGGAACTGCTCATCGTTCCCGGGGCCAAAACCCGGCCCCCCCCCCATACACCCTATACGGCCCCCCCAAAGGCATCCTATAGCAAAATTTAAACTGAACCTTTTTGAGGTGCCTTCTCCCCTTTCAACGCTCGTAATATCGCGAATGCCTTTTAACCCCGTTCTGAAAGTCTGGGGGGTATCAGGAAAGCCTTTTTTTTTTCCTTTTAAACTTCCCTTTTTTTCCCCCATCCCTTTTTCTCTTTTCCAAATTGAAAATTTTCCAAAAGGGGAAAGGGGAGAAAAAAAATTTTGGGCGTATTCGGGCTTTCCATATCTTTTCTTCTCACTTCCTTCTTTTAAAGGCGCCCCCCAGGGGCCTTCAAAGCAAACGTATACCTCCCCCTTTTTCCCTTTTGTCCAGCCGCACGCCCATCCACCCTTTTCTTTAAAAAAAATCTGAATGGACACCCTGGACCCCCGGGCCCAAACCCGCACTGGAAACCCACCCCCCCTTCCCCCCCGGAGGGGGGGGAAAACATTACCCGACGCCCCAAATGAACCCCCAAAACCCAGGGGCCGGGGATACTTGCTCCCAAACCCCCCGAAGGGCCCCGGAAACCCCAGCCAAAAAAATCCCTAATAATACCCGCCCCCCCAAACCTGCCATGCCCGGGAAGGGGGCCCCCCCCTGAAGGGGCCCTTTTCCCCCTGCCCGGAACCCCGAAAATCCTCCAATGGGGGGCGACAAAAAAAACTTTGGGAAAAAGGGCTCACCGGGGCTGCCCCGGGTGCTGTGAACCCCCCAGCCGTCCGACCGACCCATTTAAGCGGCTTTTTTTCCCGTCGTCTGCCACTCCCCCGGCGATTCGCTCTCCCGGCCTCCGCCTGCGCCCGGTCCCAACCAAAAAGGGCCCCCTGGATCGCCTTCCCCCGAAAGACCCCATATCCAGATGCACTCTCCGTGACCTGGAAAAAAGGGTTTCCCACCTTCCTGAACCCGGGGCCGGACCGGACATCCGCGCTGCCAAAAAGCTGGGGTGGTCCCCCCCTTGTAAAACCGCCCCCCTGGGCCGTCCCCCTCGAATCCGTTTTCCTGGTGAGCGGCCCCGACCGGGCCCCACCGGGGGAAAAAAAAGCTCACCGTCTCCCGCGCTTCACCCCGACAGGAGCCCCGGGGGGCAACCCCCACAAGGCCGGTGGCGGCCCCCGCCGTTTTCCGCAGGGGCCCGCCCCCCCCCCCTAGGGGTTCCTCCCAGGGAGCAGGGGGTGCGCGGGCCCCCAGCCCCCTCCCCCTGCCCTGAAGGGGGCCCGGGGGGGGCACCGACGGGCATGCGGGCCCCCAGGGGTCATCTCAGGGCCCTTTGCTGGCAGGAGGCCTAGTGGGGCCGCCTCGGGTGGCCACGGAAACCCCGTAGGACCCCAGGTGGGTGGGGGTTAAAGGGCCCGGGGACCCGACCCCCCAAAGGGCCCCCTTTCAAACCCGCTGCTGTACCCCGTCCGCCCACGTTCCCCCGCAGTCTCCTGAGCTGCTCCAGGGAAACTTGATCGAATTGGGCCCCCATTATCCACACTTGGGGAAAGCCCCCCAGCAGAGGGTCCTCCCCTTTTTTACTGCCTCTGCATGGTGGTGGGAACGACCCCGGGCCGGGGGGGCGGTTATATAAAGCTCCGCCCCTTAAACTAAGGGGCGGACGCGCACCCGCGGCCCACGGGCACCGCCACGTTTCCCGCGCGTCAAAGCCCGCGGGGTGGGGCCCCTCACGGTTCCCACCTCCCCTACCCGCAGGAGGGCCGGCGCGCCAGGTCATGTGGGGCCTTTCCCCCCAGGGTGCGCCCCCCCCGTTTCCCGGGCCCCCCCTTTGGATGTTTGTTTAGCTCCATTGGGCCAAATTTTTAAAAAAATGAGTCCCCTTTTGTTTTATTTTAAAATAATGTCACACATTAAAAAACCCCTTAAGGACAGCAAGGGGACAGTAGGCCCCCTTTTTTTTTTTTTTGCCCGGGCTTTGGGAGGGCCAGTAAAGCCCGAAAGGGGAGGATGCCTAGTTTCAGACTTTACCTTCCATATAGGATTAGGGAGGAAGCTAGAATGAGCGGGCCCCATATACTCCTCCATTGCTGCTACCTAGGATGTCTGCATAGTACGATGCTTGAGAAAGGGGTGAGACCTCCTCGAAAAAGTTTGCAGCGGGGGGTTTGGGGCGTTTTGCCCCGGTCCCTTTAAGCGTCCCCCTGCTAACCCATGCCCGGGGTTAAAAAACATTGAAATTTAACGGCCCTGGACCCCTGAAAACCCCTCATTTAAGTATTCCCCTTTTATTAAATTTATTGTTAAAGTGCTTTAAAAATTTTTATTGGGGATTTGAAAAGGGAAATTTAAAATTTAAAAGGTTTTTAAAAGAAAATTTTTTTTTAGAAAATTTTGGCTGCCTTACGGGTTTTTTTAGCATGGGACATTTTTACCATTGCTGCTTTTTCATTGCTGTTAATAACTTAAATACTGAACCCATATAAAATAAAAAAAATAAATAAAAAAAGTTCCAAAATTTGGGGTTTCTTTGATTTTTTTTGAAAGCTTTAGTCTTGGCCCTTTATTACCATTTTTTCATCATTTTTTCTTTTATTTACAAGGTTTTTTTTCTGTGAAAACAAAGAAGACCAAATTTAAAGGGGCCTTTAAGGGGGGAGAATAAAAAATGCTTTCAGGCTAAACCCGGGGTTCCCAAAACCCTGTGGGTTTTACCCCCAAAAAGGGTTTTTTTTAATTTTTTTTCAATCATATAAAAACGTAAAGACAGCATGGTCGTCCTGGACTTTAAATATTAGGCAGACTGAAACCATTCCAGTCCCACAGTGTAAAACCCAAAGGAAGAAAAATGGGGGAATCCTTTCTTTGGGATTTTCTTTTTAACCCGATATTTTTAGCAGTGCTAGGATAGAATGTTCTTTTATGCATGGACACATCACCTCCACATCCTCAACATCCTTTTAAAGGGGGCCCCCCAAAAAAAGTTTAGGAGGGCAATCATTTTGCCCAAAAAATGGGGGGGTCAGAAAAAGGGCCCCCAAAAAGAAAACAGGGCTCTAAAGACTACTTACTGTCAAATGAACCAAGCCTGCAAACCCCTCCCCTTTTCCTCAAATGAAAAACCCCATTTGAGCAGCAAAAAAGAGCCAAACAGGAAATTTTTTGAACATATGATTTTGGGGGGGGATTTACAGAATTGGCAGTTTGGGGCCCTGTTTGGTACAAAAGGGCCAAAAGGGTTTTTTTCCCTCATCTCCCAAGGGAAAATTTTTTAATCAAGATGAGATGGCCCCTCAACATTCAAAGAATTGTTTTTCCCGGAACCCACCATTTTATGTGAATTTCCATAGCTTAGAGTAAACGGTAATTGGGTTTTGAAAACCACAAAATGTCAGAAAATTTAAAGCCCAAAATGATGAATAAAAAAAATAAGTGGATAGCTAATATAGATAAAGTAAGTCCTTACATAAAACATCAGAAAGAGGTGCTGGAAGCTGGAAATCACCTTTTATTTGATAGCAGAAAAAAGAAACTGGTGCCCTCACCTGGTGCCCAAAGGAACCGCTCATCCTTATATGTGTAAAGAGCAGAACAAGACATGTAGTACTGCCCTGTACTGTGGAGAGGCGCTACTAGACCACCAATCACTGCATGTACCTCACTAATACATGTAAGAGCAGTACAGGACATGTAGGACCGCACTGTACTGTAGAGAGGCACTACTAGGCCAACAATCACTGCATGCACTTCACTAGTACATGTAAGAACAGTACAGAACATGTAGCAGCACACTGTACTGTAGAGAGGTGATACTAGACCTCCAAACACTGGATGTACCTCATACATGTAAGAGCAGTCCCGTACTGTAGAGAGCACTACTACACCGCCAATCACTGCATGTACTTTACTGACTTTACATATTAATCACTGCAGATAGGCAGCATGTGTGACACTGTATGAGGAGTGTGGTTTCAATATACAGTGCGGCACATGTGTCAAGGCAGTTGCACCAGAATTCTGGCACAATTTACACCACATTTATTACGTATTTTAGACAGTTCCTAGACACTTGTGCATCTAATCCGACAAAAGGGTTGTGGTTTATTGGAAGGGGGCATGGCTTAGCATGCAATGCCATGTGGCCAAAAAATACACCAAAATATTGTCGCAGTTAGTGGCATTAAGTTCACCAATTTATAAAAAAGTTTAAAGTTAGACTGGACAGTTCTGACAAGCACCGGATTTACCAGCATACAATGGTTTTCCTGGGACATTGTAACTTGAGGGAGCACCATACCATAAATAGTTTATTAATATATATTCAATAAAAATATCTGCTATGATGGGGTGATTATTAAGTGATCCTTGACTTGGAAGTCTGTACCCCGTGTGTACCCTCCTATGTGTGCCTACAATAAAAAGATGGCTAAATATTCACCCACCGCTGGATCCAATGAAAAGGACCCATTCATATATTGTCCATAGACTCTATCACGATACCTTCTATTGCTTTCCAGTACATATGTATGGTGATAGGAAAGATCTTCTCTGCCTAAGATATTGGTGTAAATTGGATTCTATTCGTACAACTGATTTATATAAATTCAGGTTCTCTGGGATGGCCGGTAATTCAGGTTTTTGTGTTCCTTTGTTGGCTGAAGAGTTGTGTGGGATGATTGGTCGTCCCATCCTCTTGGGGGTTTATATATAGCATCTACTGCTGGTGTTTTAGCCACACTTCACAATCATCAGGACCATGGAGCTGCTGAGATTGGTGCTGTTGCTGTGTGTGGCTGGCCAGGCTCTGGGAAAACCGGTAAGTGTGAATCCACACATCTCTGCTTCTTATTCTTATAACGTTGTTATATGTTGCTTGTACATACCACACTGGTTTTCATGGGTCAGGACTGTAATGGTCTTCAACTTTATTACAATTAATGGTCACTTATTGTCTCTTACAGATATTTCATCCTAATGAATTGCCTCAAGGTAATAATTATAATTATAATGTCAACACAGAGTAATATCACACAATGTAGCAGACTGTATTTAGACTTTTATGGTATTTTACTCTAATTCATGTTTGTATGAACTCATGTAACTTTAAATTACCCTACGTGTCCCCGCACCCCTTTCCAAAAAATGTTACTGACATCACTGCTCTGAAACAATTTGATGATCAATGTAATCAGGTGTCATCCAAAGGTCTACCTGATCTCAAATATCTTTGATAGTGAAATAAGCATTTGTACATTACTTGATGGGTCAGGTCAGTGAAGGCAATAATCGTATATTCAGGTTTCTCCAGAAGGATATAGTCTTTGGAGAGAGGGGACTGGAAGATTGGAATCTCGGTCAGTTGTTAAGTTAACCACACCATAAAATTAGCCCAAATTATATGATCTAATTTGTACCAAATAAACCAAGGTCACCTACTGTACATTTGACTGACTTAGCCCTGCAATATCTGTACATGCATCATAAATATACGTTTATCACATTAAACAAATCCATATATACTAACCATATTATCCTGGTTCTCATAGTGAAGGCCTCTTGTCCTCACATAGGGCCACATGGATGAAAATTGTCTAGGTCTAAAACTCACTTTGTTCCCCATAGAAACCAATCAGAGCGCCCCTTTTATTTGTTCAGAGCACTATATGAAATTAAAGGGGCGCTCTGATTGGTTGCTAGTGGATTTTAGATCTAGACAGTTTTCATACATGCGGCCCATAGTTTATTGTATTTTCATATATTTTTATATCCACAGAGAATAATGGATCTCACCTAGGCCCCACTGTGTTTGAAGTCATCGAGGTGGCTAACAAAGGTGAGTCTTTCATTAAAGATACCAAAAAGTGGACTTATGTTGTTTTAGAGGGTTGGGGGGTTACAGGTAACTTTTTGTGGTCATGAAATATGTGGTTAGCAAATGACATATTGTACAGGATCGAAGGTAGTTCTCAAAGCCTCTTTTTAGGAACCCCAGCAATCAGTAATAGATTTCCCATACAGCACCCCCTGCAGGTGAAATTTAGCATTACATGCCAATCAGTCATATAATTTTCATAAACATCTTTCCACTCTGGCTTGTAGAGGGTGACCCCGAGCAGGAGTCTGCCCTTTATTGTGTCCATGTGTTTGGCCATATGGAAAAGGGTTGTCTATGAGAAATATCCTCTTCTGGAAGGTCTTTAGCTGCATCAGATGGAGGGAGTGTGACTGCAGTCTTAGGGCTTGTTCACACAGAGTTTTCACTCCTTGTTACAAGAACTTTGTAGATCCGTCTTGGGGACCAACAGGACGGACCCAGAGACAGATCTAAACAATTAGCAGTGAGATTATCACTGCGGGCTATGAGGAAGACGCAGCGGCGTTCACATGAGAGATCACCGCTGTGTGTTCCCATAGCGCAGCTTGGGTCCGTCTTGCAAAGAATTGACATGCAATTCTTTGCAAGATGGACCTGAGCGGCACTTTTGAAACACGCAGCGGCGATCTCTTGTGTGAACGCCGATGCGTCTTCCTCATAGCCCGCAGTGATAATCTCACTGCTAATTGTTTAGATCTGTCTCTGGGTCCGTCCTGTCGGTCCCCGAGACGGATCTACAAAGTTCTTGCAACAAGGAGTGAAAACTCTGTGTGAACAAGCCCTAAGACTGCACAAAGTTTGTTTGAAGTTTGTACCCATGGAGACACATTTTTCTGTATAGGAGCTGTACACACAGCACAGTGGTAGATATTTCTTCATAACTTATTGTGTAGATGATTAATAATTTATTTCAAATCCATTGGAAGAATAGAACTGCTAAACATACCTATAAGACATAAGGTGAGATATGAGAAACCCCATGCTTTCTATCTTCGTAGATGTCCCAGTGTTGCTGTAGGAGGGCGATATTGCCCTGAGTGTCAACCGTTTTGCTACAGAAGGTGAAGCATGCAGGTGGAACAAGAACACAAATGGAGTTGTCCAAGTACCATACGTTATAGCTGCAGAGTATAGTAAGTGCCTCCTATGTGTCTTGTGATTGGGTCTTTTTATATGTTGCTTGTTGTAACCTACACACCACTAATGTAACAATCTCTGTGTTTGGTGTGTATCCCTGGAATAGCTTCTGGAGTTTACTTCAAACACATTTATATATGCTCCATTTATCCAAGGGAGTCTTAAAGTGCAGCCACCTCCGCTGGAGGGATGTGTGGTGGCTGCCCTTCTTTTAGGTGCTTTCCTGTACAAAGTGCAACTTCAGAAACTATGAAGTAAGCTGTATACGTTTTATAATTTGTAGTTAATGGTTGGCATATGCTACTATATGTCTATGCAGCAAAATACTTAAGAGACATATCTCCCAACTTTTAGAGATTGCAAAGAGGGACACACCCAGCCACGCCTCTAACCCCGCCCAAACACATTACATCACACCAAGACACGACTCTAACCACAACCAAACACATACATGCCAACATTTTTGATAGCCAAAAAGGGACACATTTTCAGGATCGTATTGTATCCAATGATGAAATATTAAGTAAATTGTTATGTAATATACAGCGAGGAAGCAATCGGATACTTTTTAAAGCAAGATAGTCAGTTTATTGACGCAAATCTATTTCCCAAATGAAAATGAAGGACATTTATAGAGCAAAGAGGGACAGAGGGACAAGGGTTAAAGATAGGGAATGTCCCTCCAAAATATGGGCACATGGGAGATATGAAGAGACTTTCATCAGAGGTGTGCCAGGAAATCTTCCCACTGTATTATTCCATGAAAATTCCTGGTCATGAGCTATTGTTTAATTTTTATGTGATAGTAAGTTTTCATTGATGTGTTATATAAGGCTTCATGTACATAGGTGTACTAGGGATCATTCTGTTATCCTAGATCATCTATAGTAGTGTACAAAAGTGAGTACATCCCCAATTGAGAATGGACAAATTGTGCCCAAAGTCTCAATAATTTATGTGGCCTCCATTATTTTCCAGCACTGCCTTAACGCTCTTGGGCCTGGAGGTCACTAGAGCTTCACAGGTTGAAGCCACTGGAATCCTCTTCCACTCCTCCATGATGACATCAAAGATTTGGTGTTTGTTAGAGCACTTATCCACCTCCTGTTTGAGGATGCCCTACAGACGCTCAAATAGGGTTAAGTCTGGAGACATGCTTGGCCAGTCCAGCACCTTCACACTCATTTTCTTTAGCAAGGCAGTGGTGGTCTTGGAGCTGTGCTTGGGGGGTTGTTATGTTGGAATACTGTCCTGTGGCCCAGAAGGGAGGGAATCATTCTCTGCTTCAGTATGACTCTCCCACCATCATGACTGTCCATTCTTGACCATAGGCAAGACTGTGCTTGACTGTAGGCAAAACACAATTTTCTTTGTACTCCTCACCTGGTTGCCGTCACACAGGCTTGACACCATCTGAACCAAATAAGTTTATCTTGGTCTCATCAGACCACAAGACATGGTTCCAGTAATCCATATCCTTAGTCTGCTTGTCTTCAGCAAACTGTTTGCGGGTTTTCTTGTGCATTATCTTTATAAGAGGCTTCCTTCTGGGACGACAGCCATGCAGACCAATTTGATGCAGTCTGCAGCATATGGTCTGAGCACTGACAGGCTAACCCTGTAACATCTGCAGCATTGCTGGCAGCACTCATAGGTCTATTTTTCAAAGACAATTTCTGAATATGATGCTGAGCACATGCTCTCAACTTCTTCCGTTGACCATGGTGAGGTCGGTTCTGAGTAGAACCTCTCTTGCTAAACTGCTCTCTGGTCTTGGCCAACGCACTGCAGCTCGGTTCAGGGTGTTGGCAATCTTCTTATAGCCTCGGCCATCTTTATGTAGAGCAACAATTTTGCCATGAGGTGCCATGTAGAGCTTCCAGTGACTAGTATAAGAGAGTGTGAGAGCGATAACACAAAATTTAACACATCTGCTCCCCATTCACCCCTGAGAACTTGGAATACTAACAAGTCACATGACACCGTGGATGGAAAATGGCATATGGGACACAATTTGTTCATATTCACTCAGGTGTGTACTCACTTTTGTTGCCAGACATGATGACTGTGTGTTGAGTTATTTTGAGGACACACCAAATTGAGACCATTGTACAAGCTGTACACTGACTACTTTACATTGTATCAAAGTGTAATATCTTCAGTATTGTCTCATGAAAAGATATAATACAATATTTACAAAAATGTATGGGGTGTACTTATCTTTTGTGGTATTACTATTACAGTATCTCTCAAAAGAAAGATACAGAACAACAACAGCAACCAGTAAAAAAAAAAAAAAAAAAGTTTAAAAGTTTGTTAAATATTGGTTTCTACTTCTTTTTCTTACAATGGGACTCTATGGGTGACAGATGCCACAGTGGAAGCATTAGTCTAATGTATGTGTCCTGGCGCTTATGCCAAATGGAGACTAAGAGCATGATGTGACCAGAGCTTTATACAGCATCATATAGAAGCTCATGGAGCTACTACAGGGCTGAGCTGCAGGGAATCTGATATTCTGATGACTGTGTACACACAACTCAGACTAATTCTACTTACTCCAACTAACTCTGCATTCCTCTCGTTTTCAGCTGCATCAGATAAATCTCTGATAAGTGAGGCCTTGAAGGAATTTGAAGCAATGACTTGTGTGCAATTTGTTAATCGGGTCTCAGAACCGGACTATATCTATATAGAGTCTAGAGAAGGGTAAGTGGCTATACATACTTAAAGGGATGGTTTATAATTCACAATGTCACTGTGGTGCACTGTGCGCCTGCGCTGACACTTTGTAAATGCACCAAAGATGTGAGGGCGTTCTGGAGGGGCGTCGCACCACATTCGTACTATTAGAAACATTTCTGAATGTGGCCTGGCAAAACTAGGCTCATTACTGCCAAAACAGGCAGACCTATTTCAATGTGGTCTGTCTGAGCCAGAATAGTTGTAGTGGAACTAGATTTCACAAGACGGCAAAAAATAGCAATTATTTTTCAACTTAAATCACTAAAATGATAAATAATTATTTTGAATACCAAACTGTATAAAATTAAATAATATAAACATTAAATTATGTAATATAAAATGAATATTATCCCCTTACTGCCGCAGCCAGTTTTGACCTCCCTGGTATAGGCCCATTTTTGAAATCTGTCTCACTTTATGTGAGACAGATTTAATAACTTTTTCACATTTTACCTATCCATGTGATTCACAGATTGTTTTCTCATGTCACAGTGTGCTCGAAGTTAAAGGGGTTGTCTTGCTACAAGGTTTGCTTTTTATGTTAAAGATCTTGCAAAAACAAGTCACTTTGCAATATATGTCCATTAACAGTGTCCTACCTATTCCTAGATATCCCCTCTTGTATGGGCTGCATCAGCTCCTCAGGTTGCTATAGCTACATACCTGTTTGATCTCTCCTGATAGGCTGCCAGCACTAGTTGCTATAGCTACAGACCTGGCTTCGGCTGCAGCCTAGTAGTAGCCAGTAAACACGCCCCTGAATTCAAAGTGAAACCAAGAAAACAGGACGAATCAGTGTAGTGAGACAACCCCTTTAATAAGAAATTTTGGTCCATACAATCCTTGTTATATTTGTGAAAAATATCAAAATATTATGAAAACTTGGAAAAATGTTCCATTTTCAAAGTTCAAAATTTTCTGCTTGTAAGACAGATCGTTAGTCCACTCAAAATGGTTTACAGCTAGCATCTACCATATCCTTACTCTAGTTTGGCATTTTTTAAATGTCTTTTTTTACCACATTAGGGGGTTTTGAAATTTAGTAGTAATTTTTCACATTTTCGAGAAAATTAGCAAAATAGATTTAAGGAACCAATCCAGTTTTCACATGACTTTATATGTTAGATACCCTCATAAGTTTTCCAATTTAAGCAACTAGACCCCTTAAAGTATTTAAAAAAGCATTAAGGAAGTTTGTTTACCAATTAGACATTTCACAGAAATTAAAGCAAAGTGGAGGTGAAATTTTAAAATTTCACTTTTTTTTTCTTTCAGATTTTCAATTTTTATCCATTATTCACTGGAACACAGTAGAGGTGACCAGATAAATGAAACTCCACAACAATTTGCCAGATTTGGCCGTTTTTAGAGATATCCCATATGTGGCCCTAGTGCGCTATTTGGCTCAACCACAAGCCTCAGAATAGGTGATAATGTGAGGTAGCCCATACTGTGTTTTTGGTATTTTTTTCTTTTTTGTCTCTCTAGTCAGTGAGGAGCACCTACCGGACTTTGGGGTCTCATTTTCATCACGATTTTATTTATGCACCATTACAGGTTTGCGGACGCCATAAGGTGCTAAAATTTAATAAACACCCATAAAAAGGAATATATCCAGGGTTGTAGTGAGTTTATCAACTAAACAGGTCTTTCACAATTTTTTTAGCTTTAGGCTCTGAAAATGGCAAAAAATAAATTTCCTACAATCTTCAATTTTAACTAAAAATATTTAATTTTTACAAGGAATCCTGGAAAAAAGCACCCCAAAACTTTGTTAGGCTTTTGGAACACAGATTTTGGTGTGTGCCATGTCGCATTTGCAAAGCCCCCAAAGTAGCAAAACAGGTGAAACCCTTCAGAAGTCACCCCATTTTGGATTCAACACCCCTCAAAGATCTCATTTAGGGATGTATTATGCATTTTGGGCACACAGATGATCCATAGTTTTTTTAGTATTGGGCCATGAAAATGAGGGGAAAAAAATGCAGTTCCGCCATTGTTTTTTTGGGCTTCATTTTTACAGTGTCGTGTGGGATAAATGAAAGGATAAATTTACCATTTGGGTCTGTACAATTGCAACGATATAAATTTTATATAGTTTATTATATTTTACTACTTTTAATTTTATTAAAAAAATGTGTTTTTATGTCGTCAAAGTCTGATAGCCATAACTTTTTTATTTTTCTGTATATTGGAGCTGATTAAGAGCTTGTTTTTGCGGGATAATTTGACTTTATCATTGTCATCAGACCTTGCAGGCAGTGTGATGCCTGTGCTGGATACTCCAGAAGGTCACAAGTCTGCTTGCGGCCTTCCGGAGTTCTATTGTGGAGCAGGGAGCGCTCGCTGGGTCATAGCAGCACCCAGACGCTGACAGGTGACTCCAGTGTCAGCTGTATAAAATCCCAGTATAATTGCATACAGCTGAAGTATCCCTGCCGGCGCCCGGATGCCGACGGTAACGCGAGTATAAGCCGAGGACAACTCAGCTTATACTCGAGTATATACAGTAGTTTTATAATTAACATCAGTAAGTGGGCCCGAGATGTCAGGAATTCTGTGGAGCCTTTTCTACTTTTGTACTATGCGGCACAGATGGGCATTGCGCCAGGTTTACCCTGCGCTACACCTAAGATGCGCCTGTATGTATGACCTGCAGAAGAACATGTTCATACATTCTGGCACATTGTACTCTGTTCTAAAACTATTTAGAACTGGTCTGTTAGTGCCATTGTTCATGCATGTTGCCCATTATATTTTTAAGATTTTTTTTTAATGTAGTTAACTTTGTTAAATACTAATAAATGGTCACAAAGTGCAGGGCAAAGTGGAGTGAGTTTGGATGAGGCAGCTCCTCCCCGTATCATGCTATACATTTCCATGTAGGTGCTCACTGTAAGTTTAACAGGAGCCACCCTCCACTACTTTGATGAGTGGCTGGCAAAGCATCGTTCTCCCTCGACCCCCACTTCTTTGCTGGCAAGTGGGGCCACAGTGTCCTCTACAGTAGAAACTATTAGGTGTCGGATTCCCCTCTATTGGTTCATATAAATAAATTGAATGTTCATTTTACCAAGGTTGTGATGTATGTAAATATCTCCTTTTTTATATCTTGTATACAGATGCTATTCTGCCATTGGAAGAGCTACGGGCAGACAGACAGTAAGCCTTGCCAATCCAGACTGCATGAGGTATGGCGTCATACAACATGAAGCTATGCACAATCTTGGTTTCTACCACGAGCACACCAGACAGGACCGAGATAAATACATTGACATCTTATGGCAGAACTTGAAGCCAGGTAATAAGTTTTACAACTTGAGTTGCCAACTGACCATAGTGTTCATCAGGAAATGCCCTGTCCATGCAGCACCAACATAGAGAACCTGATAAACTCTTAGCATAGAAGTAATATACAATAACATTGTTTCTGTCTCTTTCAGATTCCAAGAAGGACTTAATTTGTAATGGGATTAACTTAAACCTTCCTTATGATTATGCCTCAGTGATGCATTACAACAAGTGAGTCCAGATGACATATTACTCTTCACACCTTCTTCCATATATTGTTTCATATAGTAACACCATACACTGTTTTCTAACATATCTAGCCTTTTCTGCAAGTCTAGTTTTTTAACTTATAGGTTTAGAATTTTTCTGTTATGAAGCCTCTAAAACTTTGGCCAGGGTATTCGAATACAGGGTAAAAGCTGCAGCAAACAGAGACCTGTTGGAAAACCCTTGGCACCCACATTCCCTACCCGATCATCTACAGACCAGAAGGACGATGGTGACATGTCAAAACGTGTTCGGCCAATTCAGAGCGGTTTCTTGAGACGGACAAAGTGGGCAACCAGCTCTGTAGGCGATCGCGAGCCCTGCCCACCTCAAGAAACAGCCCTGCCCAGCTCCTCCTGACTCACAGCATAACCATACACAGGCCCAAACTGCCTGCCTGGACTACTAACTGTTCCCTTGCCATAACCAGGCCACCCTACTCCCTGGTTTCCCAATGCAACCCACTACTGTTAAGAACCCAACCCAAGTATAACCATATTCAGAGCAAGGAATGCCAGAGGTGGTGGGGAAGTTACAGCGATGACACAAACACACACATTCTCTTGTCTCAAAGGATGACTATGTGGTATGTCGGGACTTGTTATTCCCTAGCAACTGTCTGAGGCAGCTGCCATGGAACCACAAGTACTATCATGCCACACTTGCTGTCCTGAGAAGGGGTTGTCTCACTTCATTGATTCATCTTACCTCAGTCCTGTTTTCTTGGTTTCATTTTGAATTCAGGGACGTGTTTACTGGATAATACTGGCCTGCGGTAGAAGAGAGGTCCGTAGCTATAGCAACCAGTGCTGGCAGCCTATCATTATAGATTGAACAGGTCTGTAGCTATAGTGACCTGAGTAGCTGATGCAGCCCATACAAGAGGGGATATCTAGGAATAGGTAGGACACTGTTAATGGACACATATTGCAAAGTGAGTTGTTTTTGCTAGATCTTTAACATAAAAAGCAATCCTTGTAGTGAGACAACACCTACGTTAAGGCACTGTAGGTTGACATAAAATATGCATAAATATCTACTGTATGTATTTTTCTGTCATTAGATCTTTATGATTGATTATTTTTAAGGGTTTTAGTTTAGTTTTTATTGTGTATTTTGTGGTGTAGATGCATCTTTTTGCTACTTTTTTGGTGGGAGGCAGATGAGCAATGAATGCAAAACGCTGGCATTTTTTTATGGCATTCACAGTGCAGGATAAATAACATGAATCTGTATTAGTTTGGACTTTTAAGGACACCAGAATACCAAGTATTTAACTTTTTTTTTAAAGAATAGCAGTAAAAAAAAGTTTATAAAACAAAAATTTTTAGGCTTTGTATGTGAACTAAACATACGTTTGCTTGATTGCTTGGATTGTAGTATACTACAGTATATGTTAGTCTAAGTAATCTCCCATTACTGCCTGAGGCAGTAGAAGCACAGTATTGGCATAAATTAGGTTATGGCAACTGAATGGTTGTAAGGCTATGTTCACACGGCTTATTTCAGAACTTATTTACATCGGATTGCCGATCGTAAATCCGTTCCGAAATCAGTTGAAAATCAGTTGCAAATAAGTGCCACTAAGTGTGGCATGTATTTGTAACTGATTTCCCGACGGATTCACCATCTCCAATCCTTGTAGGTGGTGAATCCGTCCGTAAATAATTGACATGCACATTGTTTTTTCGTCCGGATTGCCGTCGTCAATCCGCGGCGGCAATCCGGGACGGAAATACGCGTCCTGAGAACGACGAGCCGTAGTTTCTATTGAGATCAATAGAAAATAGGCTGTTACTTATTTCTGACTGATTTGCCGACGGATTGACGATCGTCAATCCGTCGGCAAATCTGCGGCGAAATAAGCCGTGTGAACGAGGCCTAACTGTATCTCAGTGGATGGGAAGTGACCGGGTGGCAGAAGGGAACATCACACCCCTTTGTAATGGCCTAGATGCTGCAATCACATTGACTTTGACATATAAATAGCAGGAATTGAAGATATCCCCAATCCTAGCTGCTATCGACAGGTACAAGCTGTAATTAACAGCCGGCATCCACCAGATAGTGGAGTAGAATCAGCGAATAAGTCTGCTTCATATGTCCTTAGAACACCTATTCAAGAATATCACCGTCATAGAAGGGGATCCCTCTCTGTTAACCAGATTGAAGAATTGAATTCTAAGCACAGTTTCCAGTCTAGTGGACTCAATCCATCTATGTATTACATGGATGACCAATAATCTAAACGTTGAGCTGGCCATTGTTTATTTCCAAGCAAAATCAGGCCTATCTTATAGGTTTATGCCAACAATCAACCACTTTTTTGTGACACCCTGTATAGGTCTATAATACCAATAATAAGGCAAATGCTTCATCATCTATTCTCTCTACAGGTATGCTTATTCTATATATCCATCATTGCCTACCATAGCCCCAAAACCTGACCCTACTGTTCCAATTGGACAGAGATCTGGTATGACTAATCTGGATGTGATGAAAATTAATGCTCTCTACAGCTGCAGTAAGTGGTTTCCTTACCTTATTTATTCTCGGGAATCCTAATATTTCTGATCTCTATGTTATTTCATGTGAAGTTTACCCCTATTTGCTAACAATGTCCGTTTATAAAAGACCTTTGTAGGGAAAAGCTGTTGATGGATATAGGAAATCTTTCTGCAAACGGTCTTTCTGTAAATCAAAGGGGTGGAAACTGCCTCTGGCTCATTCAAGTTTCAAAGGGGCAGGTAAGTAATTTTATCTGTATTCATGGGTTATAACACACACAACAGATACTTTGAAAATGTTTGTAGCTAAATTAATAGTAACTTTTTTTTATTTTGGTTTTATACCAGGTTTCATTGAAGATTTCCCACCTTAATGTCTCGTCTACTGATTATCTCAAAGTCTATGATGGTATAAGTAAATCATCACCTGTCCTATTGGAGACGACTAATGGAAATGAACCAATATCACCTCTGGTTTCAACTGGGCGAAATATGCTTGTAGAATTTGAGAGCAAAAATGATTCAAATTTCAGTGAGTTTGATGCCTCTTTTGAGATGGTAAGTGGTCAGTATTTATGCAAAGATGGTCAAAAATGTGTTTCAAGTGAAAAAGAAGGAATAGGTCATAATGCAATGATGTAGCTGCCTCTTCAACATGCAAATTCAACTTAACCTGCCCTGTATCTTAGCATGTTGAGCTTCACCAAAGTGCCTTAATACTGCTTAACCAGTAAACTACAGAATATAACAGTGTCCTGTGCAGATGCCTTTCCATACCTATATAAATATAATGTGTGACCAAGTAAAAGCTTTAGGTGCCCAGATCATCAGAGCCAGCAGAACACTCTACAGTAGCAGCAAATGATGTGCCCCGTGTGACTCCACTGATCACAATCCCGAAGACCATTGTCATCAGTCACAAAGATGTCTAGAAGTTGTCTATTTCCTTTATTCCATTATCTTATTTGTATTTTTAGCTTAAATCCCAGTCTTTGTCAATAATCTAATGTTAATGGCCTATATAGGGTCAGACTGGCCACAAGAGAACCAGGAGATATTCCAATGACCAAATCACTGATACAAGAATAGGCCCCTAATAGAGTATGGCCTCTGTAGCAAGTGATTGACTTTCTGATTAAGATTTCTTATTGGTGGATTCACAAATTATCTTTAAGACCTGATATTGATATGTCCTAGAACATATGTGCAACAATAAGAACAAAATGTACAGTACAGTGCATCTGTTCAGTATAGATAGAAACTAAGATCATTATGATCATTTCATCTGGTAGGCTCTTTGCTGGGAGACTTGTATCTATGGTAGGTCAAATACCAGTAAAATGGGGTGACTATCAGTCTTTAATCAGTATGGAATAGAATTTAGGAAAAGAAGATGTGAAGGAGGCCAGGAAGAAATCAGATTCTACCAAAAATGTAAAACTTCATAAAATATAAAAACTTTGTTGTCAATTACAAATGTATCATTCATTTTTTTTAAGGTTTCTCTTTTTAAGAACAACCAGCAATGAAACCATTAAATTTGGAGCCTGAAGATAATTGATAAGAAGAAGGATTTTTTTTCTACAGATGTAGATTTTTTTTAAAGTAATTTATTTAATTGTAACATTTGTTTCTTTCAATTCATGTTTTGCATAAACCACAATTATTTAAAAATATAAAAATCTTTGATTTAAAAATATGATCCTGCATAAGTTTAGTTGTTTTTTTTGGCATACAATTATCTTAGTTGCTTGAAGTTTCTGATGCGCCCACCTTTTATGTACCGTTTATAATACTGGCGGTCTGACTTAGTGTAGTCAAGGATGAAGTTATAATCATCCCTGGTGCTCTATGTTAGTTAAATTTTATTAAATTAAATTAAATACCAGCAGAAACTATATTTAACCCCTTAACCCACCATGATGTATTAGTACATCATGGCAGTGTTAAGAGAGTATGGAGTGGGCTCACTTGCTGAGACCCCTCCATACGCGTCAGGTTGTGGCTGCGAGATACAGCTGACACCCGCCATTAACAGCAGAGATTGGAGCTGTTCTGACCTCTAAGGTTTAACCCCTTAGACCATACTTGCCAACTTTTGAAAATAGGCATCAGGGAGATCTGAAGGTGCATGACATCACTCTTGTTGTTAAACCAAACCCCCTTCACAAAATGCCACGCTCACTCCACCTAACTGTTACGGCTCTGGAAGAAAGCTAAATTGGGGTTTTGGCATCAACTAGCTTTCCTGGAGGTTGGATAGCATACTCAGCCTCCAGGAGAGCTGGGAGATACCATTAAACTGTACCTGAACCTAAACCACTACACTACAATCAATACTTCTACCATACAGTGATTATTTAGTGGTAGAAAACAGTGTACCCACGCTCTGAAGACATTTATGTGACTACAGTGCAGTTACATCCAGGGACTCACCAGTGACATCCTCTAGGACTGAGGTTGTTCTCTTTCCCTTTTCTGCTCCATTCTGTCCAGACCTCAATGATGATTTCTCCCGGCCACGACTCGTCCCTGCAAAATTTATTATACAATCATCTTAGAATTCCATTTTTTTCAGCACTTCCCTTTCTGTGCTCACCTCTGTACAAACTCCACATGGGGTGATAGGTGTAGGTGGAAAGGATATGGGGTGATAGATGAGTGAGGATGGGAGTGGAGGTGAGGAGGATAGGGGTAATATGTGGGAAGGTATGGGGTTATAGGGGAATGAATGATAATGGGTGAAGGACTATGGGGTAATCAGTGGGAACGTTATTGGGTGATAGGTGGAGTGATAGGTGGAGGTTAGAGGACTATGGGGTATTAGGCGGAGAGTTTATGGGTTGATGGGAGGGTTGTATTTTGTGTTGGCACTAGGATCCATAACACAATGGCGGGGAGTAGTGGGAGAGAGGAGTACATAGCACTGCTTACAATCTCATTGGGTGGGGGGGGGGGAAGAGAACCACTCGCCCTGGAGAAGTTAGTGCAACTGTATCTGTACCTTTCAGAATCATATTGTGCAGGTTGAACCCCATACCTTGCACCTCCGGAAGATTAGCCACAGCCATGACCTTTAGGGGTACAGGATATGGAGTTTAGTACTGTCACATTTTTTTTAAATGTTCTTCTACTTATACAGGTTTCCCCTTTGGACTATATCGGACATATTGGATTATGTCAGACCAACGTTGAATTGATTTCTTTAATAAAATGGTGAAAGAGGGCTGATATTGGGGAGTGTTTATTAAATGTAATACATTTTTGTGCAATTTGTGTCTGTTTTTTCCACTTAATTTCTGTTTTAGCAATGAAGAAATCTGATAGATGCCTCTACATTAGTAGCACTCATGCTTGGTGCCAGCAAGCAGTAGTTTTGTCACTCCCATGTCACTATTACCCCAGTACCTAACGCACCAGGGATACTGGGATGAGTCAGGTTACTGTCAGAAGTGGACCCGCTAATGTGATGGTTTGCTTCTGGTTTGGGTGCAGTCTGGTATTTTTAGAATGGGAAGGGACCAGTATCAATGGTTCTTCCAATTCTGATAGTATCTGGCTGCAGCTGTCGTTTTTCCTTGGCTGGTTCTGGAAAAGGGAGGGCCGTCCTTTGTTCAGCAATCCGTCAGGCTCCTTAAGTGGCAACTCCTGTAATCATTGCACAGTGTATACCCATGTTTAGAGAGTCTCACTAAATAAATACATTTTTCGGAAAAAAAAATGACATAACTAGCCAAGGTAAAACCGACAGCTGCAGTCTGATACTATCAGAATGGGAAGAACCAGTGATACTGGTTCCTTCCTGTTCTAAAAATACCAGCCTGCAGCTGCTCCAGAATCAGAGCGTAAAACTAGAGGGTCCGCTTCTGACAGTTAGCATGGGACAGGAGACAAGTGGGCAGCTTCTGCCCCCTGTGATCTGTGTCCAGCCCCCTGCAACCGTTGGAGACAGACCACAGAGGGCTGGAGAGCAGGGGGCAGAAGACAAGTGGGAAACTCTTAATCCCTTGCATGCAGAAATACACCCCCCCTCCCCTGCACACTCCTATACATGTACTCGCATGTCCTGCTGCCGCCATCCTGGTTCTTCACACTGCTCTGCTGGGGAGAAGGGTTGGAGCTTAGCGGGTCCCACTTAGCCCCACCCCACCCCCTCCTCCCAGCAGTGCTCTGGGGCTTCCATGTCTGCAATTTTAACACTTCCTGCCATAGGAAGTGCTAGAACCATAATCTTAGTGGTCAAGTAACCTATGGTGACTCAGTATTACTGTGAAAAAAAAAGTTTTTAAAAACTTTACACTTAATTGGCTATAAAAGTTTAATCTATTAAAATATATAATAATTTCTCCCGTACAATGAACATCATAATTTTTTTTAATGTAGTTTCTTGTCCCCTAAAAATTGGAATAAAAGTGATCAAAAAAGTTTAATCTATCTCAAAATGGTACCAATAAAAAGTACACTACAGCCTAAAAACAACGAGCCCACACTTCCTACATCTCTAGATTTTTATGGGTATTGTATTACACAACTCACAAAAAGTTAGGGATATTTGGCTTTTGGTTGAAATCTCAGGATAAACATAAAAAGGGTGAGATGTCCGAAAATTGCTATCGCCACTGCAGTTTAATCAGTGTAAAGTGTGCTTGAAAGTCCGATCCTCTCAAAAACCTGGCATCTGGTATACCTTGCATAGTACACTTAACGCGCCTAAAAAGGCGCATTGCAAAATCGTTTTGCATAGCATATCAGTGCTAGTGTATGTAATGCGCCTATTGAGGCACATTGCATAACGGATGTGCATAACATATCATTACTAGTGTATGTAATGCGCCTCAATAGGCATATTGCTACTATATGTAATGCGCTGTTTTAGGTGCATTAGAATTTGCCGTGCCCGGCGTATAAGGCACCTAGTTTTGGTATATTACAGTTTATTTACAATGAAAATATGGCATCAAGAGTATTTTTGGTGCAAAATAGACAATAAAAAGGTCTATAATAAAATCAACTAAATGAGACCATCTCTTAAACTTAGAATACACATGTTCAGTTGTTCAATGTTTCAGGGCTTTTTGTACAACTTGCTGATCTCTGATAAGGACCTTAATGGCAACATTTTTTGATCCCTGAATCACCCAATGAATTTAGGGGATCAATTTGAATTAGGATATAAACAGTCCTCCTCATCATGCTGTTCACATTTTGACATCATGAGACCAAGACAACACCTTACAATTGATCAACAGAACCTCGCCATTGGAAGGCTTCAAGCAGGATGCTCTCAGCTGGAATTGGTCACTGAGTTTAGAGTGTGCCATGATGCCTGTGCCTGGTGGTGTGGTTAGGTCGTCTAGCAATCAGACTACGCTGATGTAAACAGTTACGAATGGTCTGACGTGACACTTGTTTGCCTCACACCTCCCTTAAATGTGCCTGTAGTTGTGTGGCATCCGGTTCCACATTGTTTACAATGAAGCGGTCATTGGTGTGTGATGGAGCCAAAGGAAGTCCTCTTTTTTGCCTTTCTATGACTTTTTGTGAGTAGTTTATATCTTTTCATGGGACAACACTGAACATATGACACTTAGAATTCAAAGTAGTGAAAGTAGTCAGTGTACAGCTTCTATAACAGTGTAAATTTGGTGTGCCCTCAAAGTTGCCATCAGTGTCTAAACAGCTGACAACAAAAGTAAGTGAAAATGGGCAAATTGTGCCCAAATTGTCAATGTTTTGTGTGGCCATCATTATTTTTCAGTACTGCCTTAACTCTCTTGAGCATGGAGGTCACTAGAGTTTCACAGGTTGCAGCCATTGGAATCCTTTTCCTCTCCTCCATGATGTCATCATGGAGCTGATAGATGTTAGAGACCGTGCGCTCCTCCACCTTCCATTTGAGGATGCCCCACAAATGCTCAATAGGGTTTAGATCTGGAGACAAGCTTGGCCAGTCCAGCGCCTTTACCCTTATTTTATTTAGGAAGGTATGGTTGTCTAGGAGGTGTGTTTGGGAATATTGCCTTGTGGCCCAGTCTCCCAAAACAGGGCATCATGCTCTGCTTCATTATGACACAGTACATTTTTGCATTCATGGTTCCTTCAATGAGCTGTAGCTCCCCACAGCTGGCAGCACTCATGAAGCCCCAAACCATGACACGCCTACTACCAAGCTTGACTGTAGGCAAGACACTCGTCTTTGTACTCCGCACCTGGATGCCGCCACACATGCTTGACACCATCTGAACTAAATAAGATTTTGTGGGACGACAGACATGCAGGTAAATTTTATTCATTGTGCCGCCTATGGTCTGCTCACTGACAGGTTGGCCCTCCACCCCTTTAACCTCCGCAATATTGGAAAGCCCTATAATGAGTGAAATCTGTCTTGTTAAACCGCTGTATGGTCTTTGCCAACATCCTGACACTGAGCTCTAGCACGGTGGACATCTTCTTATAGCCTAGGCCATTTTTATGTGGAGAAAGAATTCTTTTTTCAGATTCTCAGAGAGTTCTTTGCCATTAGGTGCCATGTTGGACTTCCAATGACCAGTATAAGAGCGTGTGAGTGCGATAACACCAAATATAATTCACTCCTGAGACCTTGTAACACTTATGAGTCACATGACACCAGTGAGGGAAAATGGCAACTTGGGCACAATTTGTCCATTTTCACTTAGGGTTGTGCTCACTGTTGTTGCCAGCAGTTTAATTATTGATTGCTATGTTTTAAGTTATTTTGAGGGCACCAAAATTACACTATAATACAACCTGTACACTGACTACTTTCCATTGTATCAAAGTGTCATATATTCAGTGTTGCCCCATGAAAATATACAATACAATATTTACAAAAGTGTGAGGGGTGTACTCACTTTTGAGACATACTGTACATCTTGTAGACATTCACATTTCATGAAGTGCTCAGCTATTTTAGTGATAAGGTTTTACCTGGCTAGAACTGGTGAGTAGAAGAGGCTTTATATGAACACAAGAATAAACTACTTGATACTCCATATTCCAAGCTGCACAGTACTGGAATTCTGGTTTAGCAAGAAGCTCAGACAGTCACAAGGGACAACCTATTCATCCATACAGGATTTATTAATTGAAACAATGCATTTCGTGACCGTAAAAATCACTTCCTTTATAAAGCCGTTGGCGAGGTAACAAGAAACCGTCAAAAAAAAGAATATAACAATGTCATAATATACATACATAACAAAGAGAAACTTACACAGTACTTTTAAAAAAACCAATGACAATTGTCAAAGTTAAGATGTATAATATATAAATATCATGTTGCTAAACAAAGTAACTATTAAATGGTTTTTCTCACCACAATGATTATCTTTCAACTTGAAAGGGAAAGGTAAATAAAGACTGATAAAATACATTGCTTTTTTTATTTTGCTTTGCGGAGATAAAATACATTTAATCTCTTCTAACTGCACACAAGTTCCGTTTCGTTACTCACCATCCTCTCTCTTATCTGATTAGCTAGAAGCTGCTGTCCATCCATGGGTTTGTCAATCTCCGCTGTGTGTAAACCTCTAGTAACACTTTAGGAACAGAGCCATGTTTGTTTAAGATAAGGGCACATTTGTAACTTCTTAGAGCTCTGTAGTTTTGTGTACTACAGATTTTACATCTCCTGCAGTCATTTCATTGTAATAGCTTTAGCTAGGTATAGCAGACCTAATACACCAGTCTCTGCTATAGAACCGCCCACAGCCTGACCAGGAAATGTGAGTCTGAAGCTGGCTGTAACTCTATGAAATTGCAGGGTGAGACAACCCCCTTAAGTGGCTATCGCTAGAGGTTGCTGTTCAGTATTACAAATTATAAATTACAATAGCCACTTGGGGTCCTCAGAGTACTCCTCAAAATGCAGTCAACAATTTAAGCCCCTAGATGTTTATAATGAGCATAATATAAAATGACGAGATTGTACAATGCTGTAGCTTTAGTATTGCAGGATGTAGTGCAGGAAGGAGCAGGTTAAGTATATGCTGATTGAAGCTCCAAGGTGAAATTTATATTACACCAAGGACCCAAGCTGTAAGATGTTTTGGATATACAAGCTACAATATCGCTCCCCACTTGGTATAAATTAAACAACTGAGTTAATATAGTCTGCTTCAGTGTTGAACTGGGGTGTCTATGGCCCACCAGAAGACTTGATTTTAGGGGCTCACTTTACCTCACTGTCTCCACCACTTGTACAGTGTCCTGCCCGCGGCGACCAGTCTCGTTTCAGCTTATACAGGCTGATGTGATGACATCATCACACTAATCTGTAATCAAGATAGAGCGCTGGGGCTAGTTAATCTCCCTCACCTAATTGCAGCAGGACACCGGTGGTGAACATAAAAGGTCTAAAAATATATGTCTCTCTCCCAGAATGATACCACTACAAAAATTTCTCATGACTATAGATTCTGGTAGAGGCACAAAGGAGTAAATACCAGTTTTTCAGATACACAGTATTTATTGACAATGGATCTTTGTTAGTGACACACAGTTAACAGACTCAACTCTGAATAACACTTCTGTTCTGTCCACAGGTATTTTGGCCCACTCTTCATGAGAAAACTGCTCCAGCTGTGTCTGATGTGAAGGGTGCCTTCTTGAAACTACAGTTTTCAGTTCCTTCCACAGATGTTCAATAGGATTTAGATCAGAGCTCATAAAAGCCACTTCAGAATAGTCCAGTACTTTGCTCTTAGCCGTTCTTGGATGTTTTAAGCTGTGTGTTTTGGGTCATTATCCTGTTGGAGGACCCATAACCTATGGCTTAAAGCAAATACCTTCATTTTATGCGTCGAAATCTGCCTCAATAACAATCTCATTGTTTTCTACATACATCTGGATATAAACGTCATGTAGGAAAGTATTTTCACCATTGCATGTTCCAAATCTATGTCAAGTAAAAAAAAATATATGTATATTTTATGTCCTTGATGGGAGCAAGGATGCAGCTGAGGATGGATTCACATCTGTGTTGGAGGTTCCGCTTGGCATCTTCATTGCGCAGCATGCGGGACTACTTTTTCCAGTAAAACGGTGGAGACTATGGCGGAAACCCGATGGACCCTATTGTGTTCCATGGAGTCCATCGATAAACTGATTAATTTACACCTCTGCGACCGAGGTTCCAAATGGAACCTCCAACATATATGGGAACTGAGCCTCGGCCACATTGGGTGAGAATAATATGCATCCTAAAATGAGCTAAAATCCACATCAAGAATACAAAATGCATTGAGGCTGTCCCTTTCCATGTAGGACACAGCCCTAAGGTAATTAAAGTAGGTCTCAAGGAGCTGCCCACCTACATGAAGTTTATATTCTCTAAATACCAATTTATAATAACCTCAGTCAAAAAACACAAAAATCCTAAATTCTCAATCTATCATATCATTGACTATGTGGATAAGTAGATTTTAGATTTCCACCCCTCCCCAACCAGCAGTAACCTTTTTTAAAATAATGGATAACCCCCTTTAAAGCAAGGTTTACATTTGTGCCAGGAGGTCCAGGGAGAACCTCAAACTCACAGGTGGAGCTAGCTCTATTACGTGATAGAAACCAAAGACACCTGATCGACCACACTGACTACAATGGGGTGTGATGTGTTTGTTATAGGGTCTGTCGTTTTAATCGAAAAAAAAAATGGTGCAGCATACTTCTTTTCTGTCATTTTTTTATGGAATCTGATGGAATCTCCTAATAGAACCACTGACCTAGATGTGAACTAGGCCCAATATTGTGATCTCATCCAGGGCTAAACAATATATACTAGTGATACAGGCACAACATACGTAGTGTCATTAGAAAAGGAATTGCTACCTACATTGTGCAATGCGTTTGTGATGTGATCATGGTGTACAGGTAGATAGATGTGATGTAGATAGAAAGATGTAAGAGATAAAGATAGATAAATGTGATAATGATACAGTTGTGTTCTAAATATTTGCAGTACGTTCGAAAACATGAGCTAAGCACAAAACCTTTAGAATAGTTTTTATTTCCATGCATTGGGAACATTGCACATGGTTTTCTAAATCAAAACATGATGAGGAATATACATTTTTTGTTTTCTGTAAAGTAGTTCCCAATTATAAACGTTGGCCTATTCCGAAAAATAGCAGTGTCTGCATTTGTCTTTACAGGATATATATTCTCTCTTTTTTAGGATTTAGCATTCCTATCAATTAGTAACCTAGTATTTAGTTGTATAACCACAGTGTTTTAGATCTGCTTCACATCTATATTGCATAGAGTCAACCAATGTCTGGCACCTGTCAACTGTTATTCCAGCCCAGGAGGCTTTGACTACATCCCACAATTTATTTGCATTTGTTGACTTTGCCTCAGAAATGGCATTTTTGATGTCACCCCACAAGTGTTCTATCGGATTAAGGTCCGGGGATTGGGCCAATCCATAAACTCATTTTTGTTGGACTGGAACCAAGATTTTTCTTGTTTTGCTGGTGTGTTTATGGTCGTCTTGTTGAAACGCCCATTTCAAGGGCATTTCTTCCTCAGCGTAAGGCAACATGACCTATTCAAGTATTTTGATATATGCAAACTGGTCCATGATCCCCGGTATGTGGTAAATAGGCTCGGCACCACTGTAAGAGTAACCTGTCCATGTCATGATGCTCGCACCGCCAGCTTCACTGTCTTCAGAATCTACTGTGGGTTGAATTCAGAGGTTGGGTTCGCCTGACAATCTGTCTGCAGCCCTTAGACCCAAAAGGAACCGTTTTACTTTCATCAGTCCACAAAATGTCTCTCCATTCCTCTTTGGCCTGTTGATGTGTTTTGGCAAATTGTATCCCCTTCCACACATGTCTTTTGTGTAACAGTGGGACTTTGCTGAAACTTCTTGCTGCTTGATTAGCTTCACGCAGGCGTCCAACGGTCACAGGACTCACAGGTAACTAGACACTGTCTTTGATCATCCTGGAGCTGATAGTTGTCTGAGCCTTTGCCGTTCTGGCTATAGTTCCTTCCATTCGAATGGTCATCTTCTGTTTTCTTCTGTGTCTTTCTGGTTTTGCTTTCCATTTTAAAGCATTGGAGATAATTTTAGCTGAACAGCCGATCATTGTCTGCACCACTTTATAAGTTTTGCCCTCTCCAATCAACTTTTTAATCAATGTGCGCTGTTCTGCCAAACAAAGTCTCCAACGACGCATATTTCTCAGGCTTTCATGGAGAAATGCTGTTACAACATGTGCTGGCTTCCCCCTTAAATAAGAGCTACCTGAATCACACCTGTTTCTTCACAGAATGATTGACTTCACTCATTGAATACTTTGAAAAGGCATGTGTTCAAAATAATAGCAGTGTGGAGCTCAAATACACCGACTCAAACACCTGCCGACCACGACTGCAGAGTCTGTTGGTTTTCTAAGAATCTACTGCACCAACTGGTAAATTGATTGACGAGGTAATATTTCTAACAAAAACAGTGATTTGGTTAGTCCTATCAGACTGCTCTATTGAACACTGTACAACTAAACAACTGTAGCTTTAGACACAGCTGGATAGATATTAGGTATATATACTACCGTTCAAAAGTTTGGGGTCATCCAGACAATGTTGTGTTTTCCCTGAAAACTCGTACTTTTATTTATCAAATGAGTTGAAAAATGAATAGAAATATAGTCCAGACATTGACAAGGTTAGAAATAATGATTTTTATTTTAAATAATAATTTTCGTCTTCAAACTTCACTTTGGTCAAAGAATGCTCCCTTTGCACCAATTCCAGCATTGCAGACATTTGGCATTCTAGCTATTAATTTGCTGAGATAATGTGGAGAAATTTCCCCCCATGCTTCCAGAAGCCCCTCCCACAAGTTGGATTGGCTTGGTTTGGGTTGGATTGGCACTTTTTGCGTACTATACGGTTAAGCTGCTCCCACAACAGCTCAATGGGGTTGAGATCTGGTGACTGCGCTGGCCACTCCATTACAGATAGAATACCAGCTGCCTGCTTCTTCCCTAAATAGTTCTTGCATAATTTGGAGGTGTGCTTTGGGTCATTGTCCTGTTGCAGGATGAAATTGCCCCAATCAAGCGCTGTGCACAGGGTATGGCATGGCAAAATGGAGTGATAGCCTTCCTTATTCAAAATCCCTTTTACCTTGTACAAATCTCCCACTTTACCAGCACCAGAGCAACCCTAGACCATCACATTACCTCCACCATGCTTGACAGATAATAATTTAATAATAATAATAATAATAATGTTTATTTATATAGCGCCAACATATTCCGCAGCACTTTACAATTTAGAGGGTATACATACAGACAATTACACATTAAAAGAACTTACAAATGAGACACAAGTTATGAGGACCCTGCTCGCGAGAGCTTACAATCTATTATGGTGTATCGGTGAGACAAAAGGTTAAGAAGTGCTCAGTTTACAATGGCCCAGCCATGTTACATAAATAGGAGGTGGTTTACATAAAAGTTGGGTGACCCTGCCACCCTGACAGTACATCTATTTACAGATAAGTGCCTTTGAGTGCCCTAGTGTTGGGAGTGACAGATAGGTGTGATAGCAGGCGGGGGTTAGCAATTAGGGATCTTCATATACCAGCCTGAGAAGATGTGTTCTTAGGGCCCTCTTAAAACTGTGAGGGTTGTGAGTGTGCTTGATTGTCCGCGGGAGCATGTTCCAGAGAATTGGCGCCGCACGTCTGAAATCTTTGAGATGGGCATTGGAGGTTCGGATGACTGAGACATGTAATCTGATATCATCAGCAGAGCAGAGAGCACGGGTAGGGTGGTAGACAGAGATGAGAGAGGAAATGTAGGGGGGTGCAGCACTGTGGAGAGCTTTATGGGTGAGAGTGATGAGTTTATGTTGTATCCTGTACTGAATGGGCAACCAGTGCAGTGACTGACACAGGGTAGAGGCATCATTATAGCGGCTGGAAAGAAAGACAAGCCTGGCTGCTGCATTCAGGACAGATTGGAGAGGGGAGAGTTTACAGAGAGGGAGACCAACAAGTAGGGAGTTACAGTAGTCAAGACGAGAGTGAATGAGAACAACAATGAGGGTTTGAGCTGTTTCTACAGTGAGAAAAGTACGGATTTTGGAGATGTTCTTGAGGTGCAGGTGACAGGAGCGGGCGAGGGATTGGATATACGGGGTGAAAGACAGATTAGAATCTAGTATTACCTCAAGACATCAGGCCTGCTGCCTAGGAGTTATGGTGGTGCCACACACTGAGACAGAAATAGCAGGGTAGGGTTGGTTAGAAGATGGTGGGAAGACAAGAAGTTCGGTTTTAGTGAGGTTTAGTTTCAGATGGAGAGAGGACATGATGTCAGAGACAGCGGACAGACAGTCACTGGTGTTTTGTAGCAGGGCAGGAGTGATGTCTCTGGACGAGGTGTATGTTGAGGGGTCATCAGCGTAGAGATGGTATTGGAAGCCAAATCTGTGATGGTTTTTCCAATGGGGGAAGTGTAGAGTGAAAAAAGGGGAAGGGCGAAGACCCC
>JAODAL010035315.1:0-43082 GCA_025379985.1 Phyllomedusa bahiana | reverse complement strand
TTGGGTTTCCCATCAAGGACAGAAAGGCCAGGGGGGTTCTTCTCCTATTAGCTGAAATAAAATCCAGTACTCGGCGGATCCCATCCCTCGTCTGCCTAGACTTAACAAACCCTACCTGGTCTGGGTTGATTAGGTGTGGGAGTACCAGGTTTATCCTATTGGCCAAAATTTTTGAAAATAGTTTTATGTCGCAATTAAGGAGGGAGATTGGTCCTTAGTTTGTGACTAGATCTTGCGGTTTTCCCGGTTTGGGGATGGTGACGATAGTAGCGGAAAGCATTTCCGCAGGTGGGGGGGGGGGGGGTGGGGGTTTCCATTTCATGAAGGAATTGAAGGGGACGGAAAGTATATGGGGGGGAGAGGGTGGGGGAGAAGAGCCTGTAATACTCGTTATTGAGCCCGTCAGAACCAGGGGATTTGTTGAGTTTCAAATGTGAAATTGTCGAATCAGCTCTTTGAGTAATTGGGCATTAAAAGATTCTGTTGCTGTTAGGATTTGGTAATTTAAGCTCTTTTAAGTAGTCTTGGGCATTTTGGGGAAAGGGATTGGCGGTAGTGAAGGGGTTATCCTTGAGGTTGTAGAGGGGGTCTTGTAGTTTAAGGATTTATTTTTCGGTAATTATTTCCGGAGAAGGGAATTCTTTATTTTTGAAAAGGGAATAATTTGTTGGGGTCAAAGACTTTTTGCTGATTTACAGTTAAAAAAGTGATTCTAGATTTGGCCTGAGTCTGTTTAACCCTTTTGGCCAAGAGTTTCCCGGGGCGGTCTCCATGGGCATAAAAAGTCCATTTGAGTTTAGATTAAGAGTGTTCGTATTTATGGAGGCTCAACATCTTTAGTTGCTGTTTTAACAAGGCTAATTCATCTAGTACCATTTGGGAGGGAGATTTTTTAGCTCGTTCATCTTGGATTCGGATTTTGTCTAGAAAGGAATCCAATTCTCTCTCTCTCTTCCTACGTTCAATGGAAGCAATTTTTTAAAGGGAACGCTCTTATCACCCGATTATGGGCGCACCAGAGGGTGGATAGAGAAGGTGCTGAGGGAGTATTAAGGTCAAAATACTCCTGCAGTGATGTATTTATAGATTGAACATTGTGTTCGGACTTAAGGAGGAAGTTATTGAGCCTCCAGGGAGAACAGGAAGGAGGGGGAAGGTCATCTTGTAGGATAAGAGAAACCGTGGTCAGACCAGGTCCTGTATCCAATGTCTGTGGAGAGTACTTTAGAGAGGGCTTGTCGGTTTGTGAGAAAATAATCTATACGTGAAAATGAATGATTCGGGGCAGAGAAGAAGGTGAAGTCGATGTCGGTAGGATGTGAGCAGCGCCAAGGAGTTGTTCTGCGGCTAGGAAGGTTTGTAGACTGTGTGAGTGCCTTGAGGTACGAGATTTGTCTAGTTGAGGGTCTACTACCATGTTGAAGTCTCCACAAAGTAGGTTGCCCCCTTTAAGTGATCTAGCTTTGTTCAGGACTCGTGCTATAAACTGTTGTTGGTGCTTGTTAGGCGCATATAACGTAACTAAGGTGTATGGTGTGGAGTTTAGAGAGCATTGCACTATGATATATCTTCCGTGTTCATCAAGAATGGAGTGTTTGAGTATAAATGCAACAGAGTCTTTTACACAGATTGCAACTCCAGTTTTTTTTTGTGAGGAGGAGGAGTGGAACCTAAAATGGGAACTTTTTATGTTTCAGTCTGCATGCATCTGGCTCTTTCAGGTTGAGTCTCCTGTATGCAGACTATGTCAGCTTTGGACTTCAGGCATCCTCCACAACATTGATCGCTTTTAAAAGGGGGAAATAAGCCCTTTTGGTTGGGAGATTTTTATCTTAATACCCATTTTGATTGTGAGAGAAAAGCACTGAGCCGAGTTTTGTCGGTGGCAAAGATAGTAGGAACCTCGATCGGTGAAAATTCTTAGGAGGGGAAGAGAGAGTGTACATGGCAAAACAAAAATAAAACTTAAAAACACCATAGAAATAACCAAAACATTTGAAACAGCATTTCCATCTCAGGGAAATAGAAAAGGCACAGGGGGAAAGTCCACCAGCAGGGCCAAGCATGGAGCAGATAAGCTCACAACGTTTGTCTCAGAAGACAAAAAAACTCTGAATCAGAGGGGTGAGGAGGGGTCCAAGGACAGCTTGCTGCCTCCCGCTTCAGTCATTTGGATTAGGGCCATGTCTGCGCTGTTTTTTGGACCATAGCAGGGAGATCACTTCTGGGCGGGTTCATCGCGTTTTCGTTGGGGAAGTGGTTGGGGAGTGTAGCAGGTTCCATGTAGTAAGGAGGTCTTTTACCATGGACGGGGTATGACAAATTGTGGTGGAATTGTTCCTGGTGATGAACAGTTTTACTGGGAGGCCTCCGTGGTAGCCGATTCCATGGTCTCGTAGAATTTTGGTATAGTGGGCGAATTCTCTTCTCTTTAACATGGTCCCAGCCGACAAGTCCGGGAAGATGGTAACGTTTTGGAATCGATCTGGGAGGGGAGGATTATTATGCAAGGCACGCAGAAAGTCATCTTTCATACAGAAAAAATGGATCTTTGCGATTACATCTCTCGGAGTGGAGGCGGATAGGTGTCTGGGCTGGGTAGGCGATGTATTCGGTCCACTGTTAGATGAATTTGGGAGGCGTTGGGTAGTACCAGTGCCATGAGCTCAGTGAGGAAGGGTTGGAGAAGATCTTGGGTGACAGACTCCGGGATACCCCTTATGCGAATATTTTCTCTGCGAGAGTGGTCCTCAAGGTCTAGTAGTTTGGAAGAAAGTCTTTGTACTTCATCCTCCAGGGCTGAATTTCCGTCTATGAGGAGGTTGTGAGACGTAGCAAACTTAGACATTTTTCTTTCTAGGTGGTCGGTCCTCGAAACTAGGGCCTGTATATCCGACCGGAATTCTGTCATCATGGACTTGAAGTCGGATTGGAGATTTTCCCGGAAGGAGGAGAATAGACGTTGCAGCGTTAATTCAGTAGATAAAAGTATGGTTTTTAACGGGTTTTGGTGCTAAAATATGTTTTTTACGGATTTTGGCACTATTAAAATTTTTTAAACTTTTGTCGCTAAAAATACACTTTGTATGCCAAAATACGTTTTTTACGTATTTTGGCACTAAAATACTTTTTTTACGGATTTTAGCATTACGGTTTTATTTTTCCGGATTTTGACACTAAAGTCTGTTTTTTTACGGATTTTGGCGCTAAAATCCTTTAAAAACAGAATTTTTTGCTGCAAAAGCGAAATAAGTGTGTTAGCGCCAAAATCCGTAAAAACTTATTTTAGCGCCAAAATCCATAAAAAACTTATTTTATGGCCAAAATCTGTAAAAAAAACCCATATTTTTGGCGACAAAAGCGAGATAACTTTATAAGTGGCAAAATCTGCAAAAATATGGATTTTTGCACCAAAATCCGTAAAAAAATTTACTTTAACCCCTTAGGCCTCGTTCACACGGCTTATTCTGCCGCGTATTGGCGCCGTACTGCGCGCCGGATTGCGCTTCAGTACAGCGCCAATCCGCGGCAGCAATTACGGTAATCCACTGCTCTCATTGAGAACAGTGGAATCCGTCGCTCCTCCCCGCTCGGCGAATCCGCCGCGGGGAAAGAAGTGACATTGCACATTATTTACGGCGCGGACGCGCGTAAACAATGATTTGTCTATGGGGCGGGGAGCGGCGCCCTCGCCGCGCTCCGGCCCCGCCCCTGTCCCGCCCCTTATTCACGGCGGATTTGTGCGCTCAATACGGCGCACAAACCTGTCGGGAACAAGCCGTGTGAACACGGCCTTAAGCCGAAAGCCTGAAAAGTACTTTATGACCAGAAATTTTTTTCGTTTTTGCCTCCTTGCGTTTCAACAGTTGTAACTTTTTTATTTTTTTCAATGACGCAGTTGGATGAGGCCTCCTTTTATTGGAGACAAGTTGTACTTTATGGGGGAATAGATTAAGTTCACTTATAAATAATTGCAGTATTATTTATTTATTTTTTTTACACACCATTCACATTTCACACTTAATAACTTGTTAGATTAATTTCTACAGGTTATTACGGTCGTGTGGATACCAAATATAGTGTAGGTTTTTTTGTTGTGTGTAATGTATGCACAATTACTTTTTATTAAATATTTATTTTTATTTTATTTTTTTTATTTTTTTTTACACTTGGTAATGTATTAGCATATTCATATATGCTAATACATTATAATCTGTGTCAGTCTGACACGGGCAGTGATTATGACACCACAAATTGCATCCTGATCACTGGCTTAGTACACAGACAGCTCTGGGGCCACTCTAGGTCCCCAGGGCTGACTGTGCAGCCGTTCCCCGGCACTCTCAGGTCACCGGGTGTTCCGATCACCCGACAGAGCAGGGGAAACCCTTTGATTGCGCTGCGATAACACACCACCGCAATCAAAGGGTTAAAGCATCGGGTTGTGGAGGTTTCCTGTTTGGTACAGCCCCGATCGCAGCGCAATTGCGCCGATGTCTGCAGCGACGCCAAAAGACGTCGCTGCAGACGAACGACCCGCACCGGCTGACGCCAAAAGACGGTGCGCGGTCGTTAAGGAGTTAAGGCCAAAATCTGTAAAAAAAAAAAAACAAAAAACTTATTTTTGGCGAAAAACGGAATATAACTTTTTTAGTGCCAAAATCCATAAAACGACTACAAGATGACATATAAATGCAATAATGTGCTTTATATCCCCTTTTGTGGGGCGGAGTTACATCCAATGGCTTAATTTATGCATACATAAAAAACAGTCTTAAAGACCAGCAAAATACGCAAAAAAAAAAAATGGCCGTTTTTTCAGCTGCTTTTGACAGGCAGTGGACAGAAAACTCAGTTTCATAAACGTTTTTAGTCATTTATTTTCAGGTCAATTTTTGTCCACTGCAGGGTAGACATAGCCTTACTACACTGAGGAGGAGCACAAAGGGGGCAGCAGTGACACAAAATGGCAATAGTATGTAGAATTAGTATTCTACTATTGCTCTCTGTGTAATGACCCCGGAGCCCCCTTTAAGGTTGAAAACGTCACGTTAAGGGGTTAAATAGATGGGCTTTTCACATACATATGCAGCACCTGTCATACACCTGCACATAACACCTAGTTGGTGACACATGAAGACTCCTGTGCTGTAAAGGTCATTAACGATGCCAGGAAGTGGGTGCGTGTTCTGCAGCTTTGTATCGGTAAACATAGCTGTTTGTGTACAATTTGTTTTCCTCCAGGCTGATGTACACAGGCTCGTAAGCCATCGTGTGTCTATACACAAACCACACGAAGCACATTTTGCTGCAGTCTTTTCTGTGATTGTCCTATTTATCTTAATGGAGCTAAAACTCTGTTTAGATGAATAGAGCTGATTTTCAGTTGAGAAAACATCAGAGAAAAAAATGGGACCATAATGAAATATAAAATCACAGAAGAATGGAGGCTGCGTTACTGATCCTCAGGCAGGTCACAAGCCAATTCCCAATATAGCAGCCAAAATGCCATATGGGAGGGTTCCATCAGTGCAAAATACTACTGTGTTTTTCCAAAAATAAACCCTCCCCCAAAAATAAGCCCTAGCCTGGCTTTCACAGATTCTTGGAGTAGGCTTTAAATATAACCCCTACTCCAAAAATAAGCCCTTGTCAGTCAGCGCCTCCTGAGTGATGTCACCTGGTGCCCACCTCCTGGGCGGTGCCGTTCCCGAGCACCGCCCACCTTTTGTGGAAACCTCCAGTGTTTTCAAGCTGAAGGACCTGAGATGATGTCACAGTCACCTGACTCGCAGGTCCTTCAGCCCAGGCCAGAGAGAGCAATGTGAAAGTTCAATGTATACACACACATACAAATACACTCACATTTATACAATCACACAAACAATCCCTTATCTTAAAGTCGAGCTACTGGGACTTGTAGTTCCCCAGCGTGCCACACTTTCAAGATAAGGTACTGAAAGAGTAGACACACACTCCATGGTTTTTGACTATATATATATATATATATATAAAATCGCCCTAAATTTTAAAATGCCGCATGTAGTTCTGCCCCTGTCATGAAAAAATATAAAACCCTGTCTTTTTTTTTGGGAGAAACAGGGTTTAAAAAGCATATAAAACACTTTCTGTTCATGAGGGAAGTGGCTGCCTTTAATATACCTGCACACAAATTTTTATTTACATATAAACATCCCACCCAATTAAACAGTAGTTGTGTCTCCAATAGGATGTTACGGTAACATGGTGTAATTTAAATAAGTATATGGTTGGTGGTTGGGGTAGATAGATATATTTATAGATTATATATTACACCATGTTGCCGTCACAGCCTATTGGAGACACGACTACTGTTTAATTGGGTGGGATGTTCAGCACCTTCTAAGTGTGCAGCAACAAAATTGACATCTCATACCAGCAATTCTACAAGGTACAAAATGTTGGTAAAATATCCCTTCCCCAAATTTTTTTTTTAAATAGGGGGTGTGGGGGAGGGGGGAAGATGCATGCCATTAACTTCTCACATAAATAGGCTTCTGTGGGATGGCCAGGGCCAGATCCAGGTTTTGTGGACCATTGGGCGACAGAGCCTCAGCGTGGCACTTTGTGGAGCAAAGTTTTGAAAAAACAGAGGAACAAAGAGTTTATTTTAGGGGCCCCTTGTTTGTTTTCTCTGCCACTGTAGGGTGCCCCGTCCGGTCTTGCTTTTGACTTTTACAGACAGATGTGATGAATCATCACACTTTTTGTAATCAAGGGGGGGGCCCGGACTTCTCCCCACCTAATTGCGCAGGACACCCGGGGTGAAATAAAAAGGTCAAAGATATAGCTTTGATTTTTTTTATTTATTAAAATGTATCATTCGGGAGGGGGGGGGATATAACACAAAGTGTGATAGAAACACTAAAAAAAGGTCGACAGTTACCAAAAACACCCTTACATAAAACCAGAATTCAAGGGGGGTAAAAAATTTCCAATAATTAGCCCAAATACTACCAACATGACCATATTCGCCCCCACATATGACTAAAAAAAATACCAACACATGGAAACATCACCATCACAATTTTATGAATAATACTACAAGACGATGAACACATGTCACCACCACGTAATGACTGAATAATACTGCAACACCCGACCACATTTTTACCACATTAGAGACTGAATTAAAATGCCCCCATTACGAAAAATTAACCATTAACTTTGCACAATATATATAATGATTTCAGTTTTTAGGTACTTTTAGTGACTCACAGGTGAATTTTTCCCATGAGCGCGCTGCTGTCCAGTTCGCATCGGTTTTCCACACGGGCCCTCTCCACTAAGGGGCTGTGTCAGACCCGGGGCCCAAATACCCGGGCAAGTGTGGGGGCCCCTAGAAGCGATGTGGGCACTTGCCCCCGGAAGCCGGTTTTCTGACGCCGGGCCCCGGGTGGATTTGTATAAGTTTGTTGTTCAGTTAATGGATCCCACGCTTCCCAACATCAAAAGGCCAGAATGCATGATGAAAAAATATCAAACATGAGGTATTAGTTGATATTTTGGCCAAAATACACAAGCTCGTAACCCATGTCAAGGTACCCCCTGGTTTACAATCCTACGCTAACATTGAAAACACAACAAAGTGGGTTATTCTGTTGTGAACTGCCATTTAAAGGGGTTTTCTCACTACAATACTAAGCTTTTAACATGTAGGGAAAGGTAAATGCAGACTATTACCAAATGTTGTTGATTTTGCTTTGGTCAGGTGATAAAGATTTTATCATCTTTTCGAGCACACAAGTTTCTCTGGTTGCCAAACACCTCTCACTGCTGTCTGTTATCTCTCATTGCTCTAGCTGCCATCACTCTTTCCATGCAGAATCACCTCCTGCAGAGTCTTCTCTCCAGCGAGGAACTTTTTTTACTCCACTACTTTCACCTTTTAGAGCTCTGCAGCCTTGTATAATACACTTTATAAATCTCCTGCAGCTAGGAACAGCAGAGCTGATATGTCAGTCACTGCTATAGACCCACCCACAGCCTGACCAGAAAGTGAGAGTCTATAGCTGTCTGTGGCTTTGAGAATCATCAAAATCTACTGCATGTAAATCAATCCTTAAAGGTCTGCAGCAGCTTAAGGCTATGTCTCCACGGCATTGGACAAAACATGGCCCAAAATCGGCCGTTTTTTCTACTAATGCAGGACCGTGTTTTTTGTCACGCTTTGTACAAAAAACACGGTCGCGTCTGTTTTTTTTTTTCAACGCCCATAAAAATGAATTGTATGGGAAGACAAAGTTTACAAAGTTTTAAAAAGTTTGTGAGGCTGAAAAAGACAAGACGTCCATCCAGTTCAGCCTATTTTGCTACAGTGTTGATCCAGAGGAAGGCAAAAAACCCCAATGAGGTAGAAGCCAATTGTCCTCATTTTAGGGAAAAAATTCCTTCCCGACTCCAATCTGGCAATCGGAATAAATCCCTGGATCAATGACCCCTCTCCAGAATCCTAATCACTATAACTTGTTATATTATTACACTCTAGAAATGTATCCAGACCCTTCTTCAGAATCCTGGTCACTATAACTTGTTATATTATTACGCTCTAGAAATGCATCCAAACCCTTTTTGAACACGGTTATTGAATTCACCATGACAAGTTCCTCTGGCAGAGAGTTCCACAGTCTCACTGCTCTTACAGTAAAGAATCCCTTTCTATGTTTATGTATAAACTTTTGTTCCTCAAGACGTAGAGGATGCCCCCTTGTTCTAGATACAGTCCTAGGTATAAATAAATCTTGAGAGAGATCTCTATATTGACCTTTGATGTATTTAAACATATTTATTATGTCCCCTCAAACCCCCCCCCTCCCCGGAAGCCGTCTTTTCTCTAAACTAAATAGCCCTAATCTTGCTAATCTTTCTTGGTATTGTAGTCCACCCAGTCCTTTTATTATTTTTGTTGCACGCCTTTGTACCTGTTCAAGCTCTACAATGTCTTTCCTGTGCACTGGTGCCCAAATTGTACACAATATTCCATGTGTGGTCTAACCAGTGACTTGTATAATGGGAGAATGATGTTCTCATCATGTGCATCTATGCCCCTTTTAATACAACCCATGATCCTATTTGCCCTTTGGGAGCTGACTGCCTGACATGGCTGCTACAATTAAGTTTACTGTCCACCAGGATTCCCAAGTCCTTCTCCATGTCACATTTACCTAGTGTTTTTCCATTTAACATGTAATCATCTAATGGATTATTCATCCCCATGTGCATAACCTTGCATTTCTCGGTGTTAAACCTCATCTGCCATTTCTCTGCCCAGGCCTCCAACCTATCCAGATCCCTTTGTAATAACACATTATCCTCTATTGTGTTGATTACTTTACAGAGCTTAGTATCATCTGCAAAGATTAATATTCTACTGTGCAATCCCTGTGTAAGATCGTTAATGAAAATGTTAGAGGATAGGGCCCAATACTGACCCTTGTGGTACCCCACTAGTAACAGGGATCCGTTAATTACAGATGTCAAGAAAACTAAAAGCGCCAGCGTGTTATACAACATGTTGTATAATGCGCCAGAAGACGAGCGGAGAAAAGACGAGCTGTGGAGACTACAGCTTGTCTTTTCTATTGCCACCTATGGGGCTGCAGGAACAATCGTATCTTCGGCGCTTTTAAAAAACTAAAAGCACTGAAAATACGATCGTATCCCTGTACATTGGAGACAAAGCCTAAAAGTCTATACATCTCGTTGTAGCAGATGGGAATGACCTCACCCGAATGTCAAAATTCATGCCATAAACAGCAGCTTTTATTCCAGTCGTTTAAAGGAATTGTCTATTAGTTTAAAAAAAAATTGTCTTCTGGTTGAGAGGATTAAAATAAAAAAGGGCTTTCCTGTCAAACCCCCTCTTTTCCACAGATGATGACCTGTTCCCCAATCAATTGATGCTGTAATCCGTCACTAGCATCAGCCTTAACATACTGTGACCGCTGAAGACAGTGATTGGCTGCATTGTCGAGTGACTACTGAACGTGACCTCAGGAGCAGCAGCACTGAAACAACGTGGGTTAAAGGGCTTGTCCTCTTTATTTTCTTAAAACGTTTTAGCATACTGCTGGCCTTCTAACATAACAAATGTTTATGCTCCCCCCTCTCTTCATATACAGTACTGTTGCCATCCTCCTCCTTCTTTGCCGATCTTCTTTTGCCTTCCTTGCTCCGGCCGAATTAGACGTTGCCAGCATCGCTAACTTCTAAATGGTGACATCTGGCAATATCCATCCGGAGATGGGAAGTAAGCCGCAAAGCGGTTAAGAGGGAGGTTGGTGATAGCACTGGATCCAAGGTGAGGAAAGTAGAAACTTCTTTTATTTTTATTTTAAAAGGCAGACGAAATGCTAAAAACATTTCAATAAAACGGAGAACCCCTTTTCATTTAAGCCCTCTCATCCATAAGATGTATTTAAAAAAAAAAAAAAAACTAGTGGAGCGCTCCCTTTAAAGGGGTTTTCTCTCCACACCCTTTCACGGACTTGAGCGGGGGCCGTGCCTCTCCACCCAGGGGCCGTGCCTCTCCACCCAGGGGCCGTGCCTCTCCACCCAGGGGCCGTGCCTCCTCCCAGGGCCGTCCTCCCCCAGGGGCCTGCCTCTCCTCCCAGGGGCCGTGCCTCTCCTCCCAGGGGCCGTGCCTCTCCTCCCAGGGGCCGTGCCTCTCCTCCCAGGGGCCGTGCCTCTCCTCCCAGGGGCCGTGCCTCTCCTCCAGGGCCGTGCTCTCCCCAGGGGGCGTCCTCCTAAGGGGCCGTTCTAGGGCGTGCCTCCTCAGGCCGTGCCCTCCTCCAGGGGGCTTCGTCCCACTGAAGAGGGTGACTTTCGTGTGAGCAGTGGAAGGTAGAGGATGTCACAGCACTGCATTGGTGTAAGCATTTCTACATACAGCCTAAGCTGATTAAACAAATGTGAGGAATGCGTTCTGCTCTCCCCTCTGTTATCTGGCAGTAGGTATAGGGGGAGCAGATTTTATAAGGCAGTGTTATATGGGGGGACAATGAATCAAGCAGCTAGAGACTCTGTAATTTTTACTGGCCCGATCATTACAGATATGATCTTTATAGCGAGAAAACCCCTTTAATACATAGGGTCAGTTGTATACTAAAACCTTAAAGGGGTTATCCCATGAAAAGTATTTTTATAAACTGATTAACCCATGCATTATCTGATAACTTTTTCTTTGCTGCAATCTCTTACATCGTTGTTAGTGCCCCTTAGTTTTGCTCGTTTGCGCTGATATGCAAGTCCACCTTTTCCATCAGGCAGCAGTAGACAAGTGAGTACAGTGGTCCTTCACCCTGTTACTGCATAGCGATGTTGCTGTAGGGGGATTACTAAGATAAAAACCACAATGCTTTTTTGGATCACATAATGTGACCGAACCCCACCATAGCCGAGAAAGAAGATGGGAAAGAGTAATGAAAAAATAGGTCTGATTTGCAGTAGAATGAGGGTTTCTGTTAATTGCTGGAGTACCTTATGTAGGCGTGTTTTGTGATGGATATTGCATTGATTGTGTAGTTTGTTCAGCTTTGTACGTAATTTACTTTGCTGTTTTTGACAATTATTTTCTCTTTTTCTTTGCGCAACAGGATGACTGTAAAAACAACACTAAAAAGGTAAGAATACCTCTTAATGCATCATGCCACAGATAAAATTTAACCTGTTAGGTGGTTTATTATACCCTATCTGAGATCAGCATGTAATAGAGGGAGAGAAGCTGAGCTCTGTGATATATAGGGTTATATAATAGAGGAGAGAAGCTGAGCTCTGTGATATATAGTTATGTAATAGAGGAGAGAAGCTGAGCTCTGTGATCTATTGGGTTATATGATAGAGGAGAGAAGCTGAGCTAGCTCTTTTCTGTGATATATAGGATTATATGATAATGGAGAGAAGCTGAGCTCTGTGGTATATAGGGTTATATGAAAGAGGAGAGACGCTGAGCTCTGTGATATATAGTGTTATATGATAGAGGGAGAGAAGCTGAGCTCAGCGTCTCTCCTCTTTCATATAACCCTATATATCACAGAGCTCATCTTCTCACCCTCTATCATATAACCCTATATATCACAGAGCTCAGCTCCTTTTCTCTATCATATAACCCAATATATCACAGAGCTCAGTTTCTCTTCCTTTATTACATTCTGCCCTCTGATAAGGCAGCATAAACCACACGACAGGTTCCCTTGAAACATTACATTACTATTGTTTATTTCTTTAAATAAGATATGGCCACTAGAGGCACCGTTACTGTACAACCGAACTAATGCCTGATATTTGTAAAGGGGTCATCTGACTGATGGTCTGTGTACTTCACTTCATTGGACAGATGACTCCAGAAATGGCTTTTGAGGTGTCATTGGGAGTTTCAGGAATCTCATTGATGGTAGAGGGCTGGGAGTAAATAATGGAACCATTGGCCTGTTTTAGCCTGGATTTTTGGTCTGGAATTGACTATATTTATATAACTGGAATTGTTTTTAGTTATATACCCCTCTCACCATACTTAAAGGGGTTTTGCCATAATCTCATTTCATACCTCCTGCATCCAGCTCTTCAGCTCTGTGTGCTTAGAAGGGGGCATGTGTGATTTGTTTGTATAGAATATCATGTGTCCCTGCAGGATAACATCACCATGCCTTTCCTCTCTCTAGTGAAAGAAAGTCTGTTTATGTAAAGAATTGTGAGTAGCTGAGAGGTAAAGTTTTTGCCTCGGGATAAGGGTCCTAGGTTCAAATCCCTCTGCAGGAACCAAACCTGTGGATTTTTTTTTTCTCTATCAATGCACATACCACATAGAGGTTTCTTTTTTATCTACTTGCACTGTTTGACCAATTACTGAGGAGCACAGAGGACAGTAGTAGAATGACAGCACCTGGGGTTTGGACACTCAGTAGCTGCCTGAGAGGAGCGGTGATGTCTGGGCATGTGCGACCAGGACTGAGGAGCTCTCAGCCCTGGTCGTATCCCCTGGAGACGAGCTGTAAACAATGGATCACTAAAGGAGCAGCTAAAACAAAAATGGTGCAGAATTTTTAATAATAATGAATGGTGAAAATGTTTATTTTAATTGCAAGCTTCCCACGTCAATTTTACTTCGTGGCAAAACCCCTTTGAAGCTATTTTCTACCTAATAGTGTGTCCACCACTAGGAGCTGTAGTTTCACCAAAGCTTGAGAGCCATGGGTTACATGTCCCTGCATTACACCCATCTTACACCACTTGAACTGCTTCAGGACTGACTCCTTGCCCTCTGAAAATCTCTGCTTCTTCACTTGGTAATAATTGTAAATAGGCTGACATCAGTGTTGCCTCATCTATCAGCCTTGTATATTCTCCACATTACTGGCAGCCTGCCCTACCCAGATTAAATATCCTTTCCGATGTTGTTTTTTTTTTTTTTTTTCTAATTACAACTTCTTGTAATTACTGTTTGTTTTCTTTATAGTCTTGCGCCTCTTCCTCCTTCTCCTGCACCTTTTGGATCTGCCCTGGGCTGGTTATTTCTTTACACGCTCGGATGATTAACACAATAAAGCTCACTATTTGTGAGGGGCACATTTTTGTCACTGTCATTAGATCCAGCGCACAACATACTCCTGTGTATAGAGACCTCTTATAACCACAACTAATGCACGTGTGAAATTTCCGGTTTAACACTTTACTGCAGTTAGACCATTGCCAAGAAGACGGTGAACTTCTTGCTAACCTTTAGGCTATGTCCACACTGCACATGATTACGATCGTATCTCCGGCGCTTTTCGTTTTTTAAAAGCGCCGGAGATACGATCGTCAGTTTGGTGCCATAGACGGCAATAGAAAAGACGAGTTGCTGTCTACACAGCTCGTCTTTTCTCTGCCCGTCTTTCGGCAGCGGCGTATTATACAACATGTTGTATAATACACCGATGCTTCTCGTCTTCTTGACGTCTTCCCATACAATACTATTGTATGGGGGCGTCGGGAAAACGAGAAGCGGCCGCGGCTTTTGCACAAAGCGTGACAAAAGCCACGGTCCTGCATCAGAGAGAGAACGGCCGCTTTAAGGGCCATTTTTTCTCTGATGCAGTGTAGACATAGCCTTAGACAGTGTTAAATGGAGACAAGTAAACAACTGAAGCGTCAGACTAACCGGATTCCAAGTACAGCCTGTGTCTATGGAGACATATAGGTCTGCATGTATGTAAAACTAGGACATTTTCATCAGAATAGGATTTCTAACAAAATTGCTTTAATCTGCCCTTTAAATACATGGTTGGAAAGTGCACATGCCGTTTAAAGTAGGGCTGATGCTGGCAACCATGTTACAATAAACAGCCTAGTCCCATTATTATGACCACCAAGTAATATCCAGAGTAACTGCTATGTCCAGCATAAACAGCAGCTAGGCAGGCTGGAGTGAACCCACTATGGTCCTGGTAGGTTGACCCAGGTATCTAGAGCCCCGCTGACTGCATCCACAGCTGCTGAAGGGTGCATAGAGGAGAATCCTTAGGCTATGTTCACACGGGGTAATTTCGGCGTGCATTTCGCCGCGTATTTGCGCTCTAATACGGTCGAGATGTGCGCTGAAATTACGGTAATCCTCAGTTCTCATAGAGCACTATGGATTACACCTTCTCTCCCCGCACATACAATCCGATCGTATTGTACACGCGGGGAGATGAGTGACATGTTAATTATTCGCGGCAAATACACGCCGCGAGTAATGAATGTCAATGCCCCACCCCCCCCCCGCGCGCGTACAGCGCAAGCTCCCGAAAGACACAATGTATTGCAGCGCATACTGTACTGAACATATCCTTAGAGAGAACACGATGATCAAGAAGGTCCCACAGATGCTCAACTGGGTTCAAGTCTGGGGGACAGGGCAGTACTTGGAAGTCTTGATCATGCTCTTCCAAAAAATGTAGGAAGTTTCTAGTCATGTGGCGTGGTTTTAGTGGAAGATCCCATCCGCCACAGGAAGAACATCAGCATGAATAGATTTATACCAAAATCCATTAAAAGTGCCTTCCATATGGGTGAGTAGGCCCAGAGAATGTCACAAAAACCTTCCCTAGACCATAACACTGTCACCTCCATCTTGTGTCCTTCCAGCAGTGGTTGCAGGGTGTTTGTTTTCTGATGTCTCTTGCCTGACACGCCAATGTCCGTCTGTTAGATGAAGCAAAAAACGTGACTCAGAAAAGGTAGCCTTTTCCACGTCAGCAGAGGTCCAGTTCCTACTCCCATGATAATTAAAGCCTTTTCTGCCGATGCAACTTCATTAGCAGAGGTGCAGTGATTGTCCGTCTGCTTCAGAACCTCATACAGAGTAGGGTTCATTGAACTGTTATGTTAGACACATGTCTGGTAACCCTATTTTGGGGTGAGCTGCCCTACTATAACACGTTAGTCCACCCTCTCACACCTTCGTAGCTGACATTCACCTTACATCAGTGGTACGTGGTGATCCACGGTTTCCACTATTAGTATTCACATTACTGAGCAGTTTAAAAAATGCTGCCACCATCGGCCTGAAAACCAATAACCCATCTCTTTCTGCAACTCTGATAAATTGGCCAGTAGGGGGTGTTTGCAGGGCGCAGTTTGGCACGTAATTGTGCTGCAATGTGCCCGAAGTACGTCCTGCAAATATGGTAAAATCCTAGCACTCAATGAGTGCTATGAAAACCAGACATTGAATACTAGACTGAATAGGAGGCTGGCCCATAGCACAGTTGAAAGTACGCACTGGCCCTAACAGCAGACTACACAGGTATGCGGCACAATACGCCTTGTGAATTCAGCCTTTCACCCACGATGGCAACAAGGGATGTGTGTGCAGACAACCTATCACACATCTGCTATAACTACCAAGCCAACTCGTGACCTCCTTCATAAGCTACACGCTGCTGACCCATAAGAAGCGGTCAGAATAATGTGACTTGACTGTGTGTTATAGAATTATATTGCATGCAGTGCACTAATAGGAAGTGAATAACTTTATGTTGTGACGTTGGCACCCATTATAGGCTGGAATGCATTTTGCAGCACGTGAACAGACCATTCTCTAGGCTGATGTATTGGATGCAGGAAAAAAGAACAAAAATGCGAGGTTTTGTAGGGTGTTTCCAGTATGCAGTGCTTGGTACCTACCAAAAATTGTCCAAGGAAGAAGAATTGTTAAAACCCACGACAGGGTCATGACGCTTCGATACATTGGTGCGCTTGTGGAGCAAAAGCCACCCGGTCTGGACTGATTCTACAGAAGAGCCACTCTAGCACATCATACCTTGCCCTCTCTGTAACCACCATAAGATGGCATTGTGATTTCATCAGTTATTCACTTATGTGTGAATTGCAGTATTTTTTCCAAAATGTCACAGTTTAACCCCTTCAAGTCACAGCTATTTTGGTGCGGGTTTGTGTTAAAAACCGCGGTCGGTTTTCGGATACGTCGTCCGCCCCATACGTTGCATGTACAGGAACCCGTCAGCAATCCAGCAGAAGATGGAACATGTTCTAAAACCTGCCGGAATCCCAAAACAACCGGAAAAAAATCCGTGCTGTGTAGACTGCAGCATGGATTTTTTTATTGCGGTCTATAGGGCACAGGTTATACCCTGTTTCCCCAAAAATAAGACCTAGTGCCCCTTTTCTTTATATGACTCCACTCATCTGTGACTTTTTTGAGAAAGGTCGTACGGACCGAAACGTCAAAATTGACCCATAAGTCCCTACTCACTGTATATATGTCCTATCTGGAGCGTGTTAAATAAAACTCACATTGCATCAAGATCGGAGTGCAGTCAAATCTCTCTTTTATGATTACGCAATTCAGAGTTTGGCTGCTTATGCTGATGTTTGTGATGAAATCACTACATTATATTAATACATGCTGATGTTTTTTTCAACAATATATTTTAATTATTTTTCATGTAAAAATAAAACATCCCCTAAAAAATAAGTCTTAACTCTTATTTAGGAGCAAAAATTTATATAAGACACTGTCTTATTTTTGGGGAAACAGGGTAGTCATATTTTCGGTGGATTCTAAATACTGAATTCGCTGAAAATCCGACCAAATACCTGTGCTGTGTAGACATAGCCTTATGTTGGCTGCTATTTATGGCTGTACAGTGTATACCAACTTTCTTATTCTAGCTCTGAATAACAACTTTTCCCAATATTAAAATAATCGGTATATACCAAGCCGTTTGTAATCATGCTCACAAAATTCTAACGTGTTTTATTCACTTACGTCACTGGGTAAAATACATTTCCACTGAATAATTCCATTCATTTTTTTTTCTTTCAGGATGTCTTGATAACAACATCATCCAATTCATCCAGGTAATGACCTGTCTTGTCTTAGAGGGTTTGTCCGGTTCTTTATTATTCTCCTCACTGTGGTCTGTACTGTTTATAGAATTTATTTCTGTGATGTCACAGGTCTTCAGTGAGGAAAGACACGCCTCCTGGCAGGACAGACACGCCTGCTGAGAGGAGAGACTCGGCCCTGGATTTCAAATTCACTCTCATAGAATCAGCTCAAGAGCGTGAACGGTTCAAGCGATAAAACCCCTTTAAATAACTGACCCTGTAAAACATGGACAAAGCGGGTCTGTTAGCTCAGGGGCTGCTGTGGATCATAGATGATGGTCTAGACTAGGGGACCCCTTCTATAGAATACAGCAGAAAAATATTGTCTAAAAGTTTTATTTTCAAATAGTCATGTACTAACATGTTAAATTAACACTCCAGGTAAATGAATACTGTGTTTTATGGATAGTTCTGGGCCTGAAGAGGTGTATTTAACAGAGATTCTTCATGATTCTCACCGGATTTATTAAACAAGTAGGCAAGGTTGAATAAAGGTGATTGCCAAATACATTGCTGTTCTGATTTTGCTACATTTGACTAGAGCAGTTCTATCTCCTGCTTGTTTACAGAAGGCTTTCTAGGTCACCGACTACCTCTCTGCTCTAGCAGTAGCCACAAAGTGACCTTACTCCATGTTGTGTCTTATCAGCAGCACAGGAGCTTGTTTATCTTTTGTTACTGAAAAACTTAAACCCTTCAGAGCTGTGTAGCACACATGCTGTTAAAACCCCTCCATCACCAATGACCCTCTAACAGGCTTAGAAGTGCTGATATGTCAGTCCCTGCTGTAGAACCACCCACAGCCTGAACAGGAAGTGGAAGCCTAAAGCTGGTTGTGAAGAGCAGGCTCTGTTAAACAGCCACATGTAAAAAAAAAACTTGTCAAGTGTGACATGTTCCACCCCTCAAGTCTTGCACTAGATATAGTACAGAGTGTCGGCTTTAAAAGGAATGTGTCATCAAAAATGACTTATTGTTTAACTCACATTTTTATATCACTTTCAATATTTTTTAAGAATTCTTAAGTCCTGCAGTTTTCACTTTGGCCACTAAGCCTAACAATAGTCTGACGCTTCCTGCTCTGTACAGAAAGATTCTCAGTTGTCTGCTCATTATCAGCACAAAGAGGGTCAAACTTAAAGGAGACACCAGTATGAATAGATAACAGAGGATCCACCAGTCACAAGAGGAGATTGTCACAGTTCACCCTTTCACCTCCCTGCACACTGACTTCTTCCCAGGTCACAGAGCATGACTAGAAAACTCTCCTATAGAAGTGAATGGGACCAAGTCAGTCTGGAGTCTCCTATGTGCATGAAGCTACTGTAAAGCATCTCTAGGACTGCTGTAAAAGCAGTGCAAACAAGGCCTAGTGACCAAAGTGAAAACTGCAAGACTTAAGAATTATTAAAAAATATTGAAAGTGATCTGAAAAAATGTAAAAAAAAAAAAAAAAGTGTAAAAATAGGACTTAAACAATGACTAATTTTTTGATGACACATTCCCTTTAAGGTGCTATGATTTATTTTTATTTTTTATTGTCCCTACAGTTCATGGAGCAACTGGCTGATCCCTGCTGTGGCGGTGCTGATTCTGGGCTTGATGTATCGTTTTTACTCAGTGGACAGTCGCTCATCCTGAGTATTACTAGATCCCTCATCATAACCTGCCGGTGTTTTCACGCACAAAAAAATGAGCAGGATCCAAAGCACAGAGAAGAAATGTCCCACATCTCTGCCAGATCCAGAAGTCAAACTTGAATGGAACCTCCTCATTTTATGTCGGTGACCAAGACCTTTCGTCCATACCATGTGCCTGTGTTGTGATTTTAGCCCTATCTAAACTGGATATTCTTACAGAACTTTTTATCAGAACATCGCGTCACAGAGCATGCCTCATACTTTGTATTCCTTCATGCATTTTTCCACATTCAACAACTTTTCAAAGTTTGTCTCTACATGCAAAGTTCAGTACCTTTGAAATACATTTTCTTTACTGTTTTTGGACCAACTTCAAAATTCTGCTGGTTGCCCTTGGAAACAGACGGCAGTTTAACGCCAATCCACTATGGGATGTGTGATCCAACAGCTCAGCTGTGTCACTGTTTTCTGAGCTCCCAAACTGCTCTGCTGTCTAATGACAAGAAGCCAGCAAAATTCTGAATTTAGCTTTAGACCTGAATGCAGAGGAGTCTGAATCTAAGACAAGGTGTTTACAAAGTTCCCCACCATTGTCTGTTAGTTAACTATCAAATGCTGTAGGTTTAGAAGTGGAACTCTTTCTACTGTGTTGCTGGGAAGCGGCCTTGTTTTCTGGGATGTTGCTGTGGATGCATGTTGGGGACAGTATAATGCTCAGTGTTTCCGACCCTTTGATGCCCATGTTTGAATGATTCTCTGCTTTTTCAGTAATGAAACCAGTTGTCAGACGTCATCTTTACACTGAAAGCCATAACTAAAGATCTTCAGACATCACTGATTTTAATAAACTCCTTCTACTGTATCTTATTTATTTGCTGCAGTTTCTTGTATTTATTTTGTTTTTTATTACAGTAGCCCGATTATACTCACTTAGCTAAGATTCTATATGTAAGGGTAGGCTCACTTGGCTGATCTGCAGCACTGAGAATTTCAGCGCTGAATCAGAGTGGAATCCATGCCAGTAACTGCGGATTTGAGACATGGATTTGACACTGATTTTCAGGAGCAGATTTACAGCCTCCAATATAACATCTGAGGATTCAACATAGAATCTGCCTCCCAAATTCACGTCCGTTCTTTTTCAGCGCTGAAAATAAATTTAAGCATTGTGTCTACTAAGACAGGTATTTTTAGTAGAAACAATGTAAGGCGGATTGCAGTCAGATTTGGATGCTGATTCTGACATGAATTCAGAGTTGAATCTGCTCCAGTATCCATATCCAAATCGGCTTTAGGCACACACCTATCACACACGGTCTCCAATCCCTGTTTTCCTTTACACAGCCGTCAACTTAAAGGGGTTTTGCCACGAAGTAAGTTCCTTACCTCCTTATCAGCTCAGGCGAGAATATAAACAAATCATGCTGAGTCATGAACGGCTGCAGGGGTGAGAGTGAGGAAGAAGGGAGCTTCTCAAAAGTTTACTCAAATAATAACATTACAACAGTGGATTCTCTATACAGCAGACAGACTCATACACTGCACTTTCTCCACAGTCCCTTGAAAGCTCATTTATGTTCCTTGTTATCAGATAAGAAGTGCAAACACGCACTGGGCCAGATCAGCTCCTCTGGTCGTGACTAATGTAAACTTTCAGGTAACTAAGGCGGACTGAGCAATGCTGTAGCTCTCAGAGGCTTCACTTTTTGTAATCACATATATTTAGAAAAGTTATTAAATACCCATTTTTGAGGATCCCACGTCAACATTACATCGTGGCAAAACCCTTTTAAATTGTCTTTGCAGTGTTCATTTTCTGACTAAATTAGATTGGAAGTGGACAAAGACTTATGTGTAAACTGGGCAGTGCCGTTGCAAAGGCCATCATATGACGCCCATGTACAGATCCTATCCTACTTGATGGACCTTGTATGGTAACCCGACTCCCCAGTGTGGACTCGCATCTACTGATCTAGCAGGAGATTAGCAAAACAATTGCACTTTAAATGTTGGGGTATGTTCACATGGCGTCTTCTGGTGCATACCTGTGCGCACCACAAGACGCCAAGGGCGACATGTATGAATTCGACTGCGTACTTTTTTTTAACTTGGCGCCGGCACTCCAGTTCTAAATAGATATAGAAGAGTGTAGAATACGACAGTATGAAGATTTTTGGCGCATTCCATAGAGCTTAATGCGCCAATCTTGGTATGGGCAAAGAGTGTAATGCGCCAAACTTGGCGCATTAAGCTCTATGTAGAGCGCCAAAAATCTGTCGTATTCTACACTCTCAGAATCTGAGCATTGAAATATTAAGAGGGCAACATATATGAATTCGAATGCATACATTTTTTTTTATTTGGCGCCGACACCACAGTTCTAGATAGCTATAGAAGAGTGTATATTACGACAGATTTTTGGCGCAATAAGCTCTATGTAATGCGCCAAAAATATTCATACTGTCGTATTCTACACTCTTCTATATCTATTTAGAACTGCAGTGCCGGCGCCAAGTTAAAAAAAAGTACGCAGTCGAATTCATACATGTCGCCCAAGGTGTTTTAGAAACTAGCTAGTGCGTACTTTTAAAATGCTCTGTGCTAGTTTCCATAGACTCTCTCATTTTTCCAGGCGCATAAGCGCCAGGAAGAAGTGACGTGTCACTTCTTTCTCCCGGTGCGCAGTATGTGTCAGGGAAAGTGGAGGGTAATCATAGCTCTCATTGAGAGCTATGATTACCATAGTTACAGTCCGTAGTTTGGGGCATCTTGCAGTGCAATTATGCCCCCAAGTATGGAGTAAAAGATGCCGTGTGAACGTACCCTTACAGTTCTGGCTGCTAGCAGTCGTCACTGTAAGGGCATGTTCACACGGCGTATTTGCAGGGTGTAATTCAGCACGTAATAGCGCTTCAATACGCCCTGCAAATGCGGTAATTCCTAGCTCTCATGGAGAGCTGTGATCACCTGCTGTTTTCCTCGCGTATAATGCGTGCCAGGGAAAAGAATTGCCACGTCAATGGAAGCCGGCTATCATCGCTTTAGAAATACACGTGGACTAGAATGTACTTCTAAAACACCCAGCGTATTGCGGCGCGTTCAGTATGCACCGCAATACGACGTGGGAACTTGCCCTTAGAAGCTTATGGAATAAATATTTAGAGAAGTTTTATAAACCTTAAAGGGATATTCACATTTCATTAATTAATTCACTTTAAACATTTAACTAAAGGTAAATAAAGACTTCTACCAAACGCATTGCATTTCTGATTTTGCTTCTCTTCAGAGTTAGGAGCAGACTTTATATTCTGCTTTTGCACACAAGCTTTCCTAGGTACCATGCACCTCTCTCTGCTGTTACAGGTTGAAACAGTGGTCCGGATGATGACTTGCTTCCTGCTGTGTTACTTATCTTGAAAGACGGGAGCCGGTTTACAGTAGTTACTGACCAGCTTTAGAGCTCTGAAGTCTTGTGTACTACAGATTACAAAACCTCAAGCATGTTACTGTAACAAAATCATAGCAGAGCTGATATGCCAGTCACTGTTCTAGAACCAACCACCACCTCACCAGGAAGTGAGACTTAGGCCATGTTCACACGGTTTAAAATGGGCCGTATTTCGGTCCGTAATTACGCGCCGAAGTGCGCAAATTACGGGCTGAAAACGGCCCATTCATTACGGTAATCCACAGTTCTCATAGAGAACTATGGATTACGTCTCCATAATTGACATGTCATTTTCTAGCGGCGTATACGCGCCGCTAGCAATGATTGTCTATGGGCCGGCGAGGTCTGTAATTTTTATTGTAGGTACACTTCAACTGTGAGAGACTGAATCTAAAGAAAAAAAAATCCAGATTGTATGATTTTTAATTCATTTGTAAGTTATTGCATGAAATAAGTATTTAATGACCTACCAACAAGCAAGAATTCTGACTCTCACAGACCAGTTAGTTTTTCTTTAAGAAGCCCTCCTACTCTGTACTCATTACCTGTATTTATTGCACCTGTTTAAACTTGTTACCTGTATAAAAGACACCTGTCCCCACCACATCAATCACACTCCAACCTCTCTACCATGGCCTAGAACAAAGATCTATTTAACGACATCAGGCATAAAATTGTAGACCTGCACCAGGCTGGGATGGGCTACAGGACAATAGGTAAGCAGCTTGGTGAAAAGGCAACAACTGTTGGCGCAATTATTAGAAAATGGAAGAAACGCAAGATGTCAGTCTTCCTCAATCTGGGGCTTCATGCAAGATCTCACCTCTTGTGGTAAGGATGATTGTGAGAAAGGTCAGGAATTGGGCTAGAACTGCATGGGACGAACTGGTCAATGACCTAAATAGAGCTGGGGCCACATTCTCAAACTTTACCATTAGTAACACACTTCACCGTCATGGATAAAAATCCTACAGAGCACCCAAATTCTCCCTGCTCACACCAGCACCTGTCCAGGCCCGTTTGAAGTTCACCAATGACCATCTGAATGATCCAGAGGAGGCGGGAGAATGTCCTGTGGACAGATGAGACCAAAATAGAACTTTTTAGTATCAACTCCACTCAGCGTGTTTGGAGGAAGAGGAAGGATGAGTACAACCCTAGAACACCATACCAACCTTGAAGCATGGGGGTGGAAACATCATACTTTGGGGGGTGCTGTTCTGCAAAGAGGGCAGGACAACTTAAAGGGAGGATAGATGGAGCCATGTATAGATTTTGGCAAACAACATCCTTTATTCAGGAAGAGCATTGAAGATGGGTCGTGGCTGGGTCTTCCAGCAGGACAATGACTCGAAAAACACAGCCGGGGCAACTAAAGAGTGGCTCCGTAAGAAGCATTTAAAGGTCCTGGAGTGGAGGTAGCTGAAACTCAATGTAGCCCAACAACAGCCCGGAACCTTAAAGATCTGGAGAAGATCAGTATGGAGGAGTGGGCCAAAATCCCTGCTGCAGTGTGTGCAAACTTGGTCAAGAACTACTGGAAACGGCTGACCTCTGTCATTGCAAACAAATGTTTCTTTACCAAATGTTATGTTCTGTTTTTCTATTGTGTCAAATACTTATTTTATGCAAACTAATTATTTAAATATCATACAATGATTTTTCTGTTCTTTTTTAGATTCGGTCTCTCATAGTTCAAATGTACAGACGATAAAAATTACAGACCTCTCCATTCTTTGGCCGTGTGAAAACTTGCAAAATTGCCAGTGTAGCAAATACTTATTGTCCACACACTGAATATATGGAACATGACCATTGAAGCCTGTGATTGGCGAGCACTGATCGTGATATCAGCAGGTACACTGGATATGGGGGCTTGATAGGAACGAGTGGCTTTAAAGAGTGAGGTTTTTTTTATTTCTTTTTCTATTTTATATCATCCTGCAACAAGTGACAAGCATTTTCAATCATTGGGAAAACCCTTTTAAATTCATACTTTTCCCTGCATTGCTTGGACGAGATGATCCAGGTTAAGAGGAACCATGGCCCTGAAAATAGGTTGACAGAGATGAATGGATAATAGAGAAATGTGTAAGAAAGGTATTGTATATCTGTCTGGAGGACTCGATATGACAATGTGCTTCAGAGATCAAGACTTCACTATGATGCTGCTCTGCATGGTTATTGTAGGATGTAATCTATACTTCTGATCAAAGCGAGGAATCTTTGTAAGACGAGGACTTCTTAAACCTAATTTTTATTAAATTTTACAATAACAAGCATATATTAACGGCTGTCCAATAGATAAGATACCGTTTGATACACAAAGACACAATATAAGGCACCATTAGTACGAGGACTTCTTATGTATGCTGCCCATGTTAAAATACTAGGAGGAGGGGTTCCACAATACACCAAGTAGATTTAGGCAATTCTTAGTAAACAGATGAGCTTTATTTAAAGGTTGTGGCTCAGATACGTCAAGGAAAGGAAAAAAAAAGGGGGGGAGGGATTAAGTAGTGCAAAAAAGTTTGTATGATCTCTCACTTAGATAAAAACTTCTGTCTGCAACAACGCTATGTGACTTAATGGTGTATCCATTAAGTCACATAGGTTGGTCCTATTGTTCATTGGGTGGAGGGGTTATTCTGGATACATAATTCGTTGGAGAAAATGTGGTTCAGAGTTTCCAGTTGAGTACCCTTGAATGGATGTGGAAAACCATGTGTGAATCAGTGGAGGTTCTTTGACGACGATGGATCAGAGATTATTATTCATACTTGTGGATGTATTCCGTGCTCGTAATGTCCTCCTATGGCGGCCAATATGCAGAATAGGTTTGGTTGCCTATAATATAACCGACATTTTGGTTCTCACGAGACTTTCTCAAGTGATAGATAAATACATAGGTATAAATATCACGATAATAAAGGACAATGGAGGGAAAGAGTGGAGTATAAATTGGGAGTGTCAAGGGGGATGTGTGTATTTAAAGATGCATAAACCACATAGGAAGGTGAGAATAGGTAATAATATCCCATAGAGTAAGAATGTGGAGGAGGCTACTGTAAAGAGAAAGAAGGAGGCTATGTCAGGTGGAATAGATGTAACAAGATGTATACTGTTGTATATGTATCTCCAGTATATTCAGTTTAATCTCGAATAGAGCATATAGGGTCAATGTGGGAAGAAGATGTGTTCCATGGTGTCTAAAAAGAGGGAGGAAGAGGGGGAAAAACAGAAGTATAGCTGAAGTTAGGCATGTATAGTAAGGGGTATAAGGATAGGGAGAGGAGGAGTAGTATAAGATTTAGCTTAGATATGGGGGAAAGTCCAAAGAGTGGGAGATAAGGGGGAGAAGTATGTTAGGTAGGGGTGCAAAAGGGGAGGTGTAGTCAATCTAGATCATAAGAGGAGAGATCCGTAGTTGGGGAAATCTAAAGGGGCAGAATAGAATGGGGGGGAAAATGCGGTAATAAAATGCATAAGCGTGGTAAAAAGAGAGTGTAGAAGGTGTCGGGGAGGAAATCCTCCTGTGGTCTAGTGGGGATGGCACTGGGAGCAGAGGTGTGTGGACATTGGTGTCTTACATATCCAATTGCGCATGTGCCTGATGTCCACGCAGGCACAGAAAGAGAATGGGCAGTCCTGTGTAAAGATGGTTGCCGCTGACTCCTGGACTGCATAGGAGCAGTACCTTAAAATGTCTTTATTAAGCAACACAAAGTACAATAAATTCACAACTTATGAAATACAGTTTGTAAACTATTATTGATGGGATCATTGATTAATATACTATAACCTGCATACTCTGTATTACCAATTTTCCATTATATACAAAACAGAAGGAAAACACAAACATATTAAAACTCGTCTGAGCCTTCATTTTACGGTCTTATGTCCATTTCAGAAGGTCAAGATTATATTCCTTCCAGATGTTATCACCGTAAAGTAAACTGTCTAGTTATAGGTGTCATTCAAGAGTATTAGACTAAGATGTCTGTACTATCATTATAGTTTAAACTACCAATTTTAGCTCCATCTGTAGCGCTAGGCCATCTTAGTGATGGAAGGAAAAAACATAAGTCGCAAGAGCATGAGGACAGTATGTAGCATTAGGCTCAGACAAAACAAAAACACATACCAACAGGTGCTCCATTCTCCGGGCCCACCCCCCAACCTCTGTTTTGGTAGTATGATCATTCTATGTGGCTCCCCTTATCCGACACCCACATCCCGTCTTATTCTATAGGGCCGGATCTCTGGTCGCCAAAGAATATTGTAGGGGCGGAATCAGTGATTCTCATCCTCTGGACATATCAAATCTCTGGGTCCCCTAGATTGGAGCATCGCCACTTAATACCTGTTCTTGGAACCATGTGGCATAGGAGCAGTAGAAGATAGGCAACCGGCCCAACGAGAGGGACAACATGTGGAAGGAGCATGTTAAAATATTAGACTCTTGGTTCTGGCATTGTTCCTTTTGCTGCATGAAAGGCATAACCCAAGGGTCTTCAAACTGCGGCCCTCCATTTGTTGGGAAACTACAACTCCCATCATGCATTTATATAATCTATAACAGTGGTCATGATGGGAGTTGTAGTTTCCCAACAGCTGGAGGGCCACAGTTTTAAGACACCTGGCATAACCTGTCCACTACTGTTTATAAGAGCCTGGTACAGCATGCTGGGACTTGTGGTTATGCACTTGGAAAGCTGCTGGTTACTCTCTGTATCGCTTGCTGTCCCCCTGCCCAATATACCAGCTGACACTGTTCCTCCGTGGGTCAGAAGGGCGCCCCAAGTCTTCCTCCTACTCATTCAGGATTAGTTTGTTTATCATTTTTGTGCATTTTCCCCCTCCCATTACTTTCTCTGGTGAGACAGAGCTCCTTGTGTGTTGTAAAGTCTCACACAGTAAATGTTTGTTTGGTTGGTAAAAACTCACACAATGAGCCTCTGTAAAGTGTGTAGTTTGTCTCTGCCATCCAGATGACAATGATGGGACGTGCTAAATGCTCACAAGTAATGCTGATATATAAAGTAGTGCACCAGCCATCCAACATTCAAGTAACCTTAAAGGGGTATTCTCGTTTCATTGATTATCTACCTCTGCCTGCATAGTTAAAGCCAAAGACTATTATCAAATACATTGTTGCTCTTCAGAATTAGGAGTAGATCTTATCTACTGCTTTTGCACACAAGCTTCAATAGTTAAAGGCCACCTCTCTCTGCATTTACAGGTTGCAACAATGGTCAGAATGGTGACCTCACTCCCTGCTCCTTATCATGAAATATGAGAGCTTGGTTATATTACTTACTGACAAACTTTAACCCTTTAGAGCTCTGTAGCCTTATGCACTACAGCTTACAAACCTCCAGCAGTCATGTCACTATGAGAACTCACAACATAGTTCTCATAGACCTACCGGAGGACTCGTACAAGAGTGGCTTTAAGATCGGAATAGACGTACTGTGTGTGCCGATTTACCTTCAGGTTTTTATATTCCTCTATGTTATAAAGTGTGTTTAAAGTTTTTGAAAATATATAAAAGTTTTTTGATACTGCCGCCTTGATAACTAATGTGTGTGAAGATTGATCAATAAGGGGTCTGTGAAGAGGATACCTCTAACCGAGGCAGCTAATAAAAGTGTACCACCATTGGGAGAAGCAGCACATATATACTTAAAGAATAATAAAAGGACTTATCTGGTCCAAGCAGCACCTCCAGTGGACTGCTGAAGAGTGGAAGAAGGTCTTATGGAGTAATGAACCAAAATATGCATTTTTAATGCACCCCACAGGGTTTTTGTATGTCATCGACTAGGTGAAAGGATGGTTCCTTAATGTGTTACACCAACTGTGAAACATGGGGGAGGAAGCGTGATGGTCTGGGGTTCTTTTGCAGGATTCAGAGATGGCAACTTAGTGACTGGTAGACTGGACAAAAAGGGCAATATCCTCTGGTGTACACGTAGTTGCTCAGGTATTTATGTTATAGCAATACAATGATCCAAAACAGTGGCATAGCTACAGGGGTCCCTCTTGGGTCCCTCCAATGGCGTAGCTACAGGGGTCGCAACGGTCACACTTGCGACTGGGGCCCTCCACCAGTGGTTGGTTCTCATGACCCCCTCATCAAACACCTACATTGCTGGATCACATAGACCCAGTGTAGCCAACACCTGCATGGAGCAGGCAGTGGCTCAGGCAGAACAGTCGGTATCCTCTGATCACGGCTGTTTAGCTCCCTAGATGTCATGGCGCAGGTGGGGAAACATATATATATATATATATGGGGGGGCATATATACTTACCTACCTACTGGTGGACCCTGTGAACCCACCTACTGGGAGGGACCCCATGTACCTACCTTTTGGGAGCCTAAAATCACCATCACACTTTTTATGTTCATAGTTGAAAGACCCAGAATTCAGAGCTAATGTTGAACTTAAACCCACTGAATGTTGAAGAGAATAACATTACTCTTGTTGTAAGTGCGGCACCTGCCAATGAGGAGCATTGTAATAGGCAGCAAGTATACAATCAGTTTTTGGCTGTATACTGGGTCAAAGTATCTTTAAAACTGCAGGTCTTGTGGGGTCTTCCCAGTGCAGTGGCTAGTACCTACTGAAAGAACAATTGGTGAACAAGCGACAGGCTCATGGGTTATTTATGTGCGTGGGGAGATTAGGTTAGCATGTATCGTACATTTCTGAATAAGCTAATGCAGGCTATGATAGGTGTCATCACAGTGCATCACAATTAGCTGCATTACTACACCCTGTTCAGAGTGCCCATGCTGACCTATGTCTACAGGTGAAAGTGCTGAAAATGGAAGATGGTGCTCCGAAGAAGCACCTTTCTTTTACATCATGTGGATGTCCGGGAGGGTCTGTACCGCTTGCCCCGGGAAGGGAGAGCACTGGGATGCACTGACTTCTTTCTTTTGCAAAACTGCAAAAGTTGTTCAGGAATGGTTTGAAGATCATGACAAAGAATTCAAGGTCTTGACTTGTCTTCCAAATTCCATAGATGTCAATCCAATGAAGAATCTGTGGGATGTGCGAAAAAACATGTCCAAGCCATAGAGGCTAAACCTCTGCAGAAGGATCTGCTACTAACATCTTGGTGCCAGATACCACAGGACACCTTCAGTGGTCTTGTGGAGTTTGACCTCTACAATATTAGGCAGGTGGTTTTAATGTAATGGCCGTTTGGTGTGTTTGCATATAGATATATATTCTTTTTACTTTAGCATTATTCTCTTTTATGATGGAAATATTTGGAAGCCTTACATGGACCTCATTGCTATATTGGTTGTCGTATTTTTTAGTAGATTCTCAGCAAGTTATGAGACTGTCACTTTTTTTCCAGAAGGTACAGTTAGGCTATTTCTACACAGAAAAATGTCCGTTGTTCCAGTGTTTTTCATTTTCTAAAAACGCTGAAAAAATGACTGAAAATGGATCCCATAGACTTCCACAATAAAAACGTCCTGTAGTCTCCACAGAACGCTTTTTTTTTCTCTTATCGTTTTTTGATGGTTTTTTCATGTAAACCGCCGGACAATTTTTGGTGCATTTTTTGCAGAAATACATAGCAAATCTATTGCTGTGCATCTCTGTAAAAAAAAAAAAACTCACCAAAAGTGCTGCAATATGCACCAAAAACGTGCCAAAAAACTGACGTTATTTTCAGCAGCTTTTGACAGACAGTGGACAAAAAACTCAGTTTTATGAACGTTTTTAGGATTTGGTTTTCAGGTCCTTTTTTGTCCAATGCTGTTTAGACCTAGCCTTAATAACAAAGGAACAGTCTGCCGTCTATTGCTGAGATGCTTTTGCTGAAAATGTCGCAATATAGCAGCAGATCCTATTGCCATTTTTACGTAAGTGGATATTCTCTTAAGATGTTGTCCTCTTTTTAAATACTACTTGGAATTTTTTAGTTAATATAGGGCTTGCTTCCAATTCAGGACCCTCATCTACTAGCCAGAGAGCTCAATTAGAAGTAATGGATATGTACCAAATCTTACCACTGCGAATAAGCAACGTGGGAGGTGAACATCAACTACAAGGGTGCACAAAGGCATACTGACATTCTACACTGAAGAGGCAAATTGCTGAAATAAACCAGGGGGCTACCTGACGTGTGTGAGGCTCTAAAGCAGACAAATGATCACTGCACCTTTGCTAACCAACTTGCATCTTCAGAAAAAGCTTTGATTTTTATGTCAGTACTAGAATTGGACCTCTGCTGAATGGCAGAGGCATGGCTTCTCCAATAAGTCACGTTTACTGCTTCATAAAATAAATGGACGTTGGCATGTCAGGCGAGAAACATCAAACATCTCCCTTGTAGATTGCGAGCCTTCGCTTGGCAGGGTCCTCTCTCCCTCTGTACCAGTTGTAAGTCATTTATCATTGTCATTGTACTTTGTCTGATATATTTTATGTATGTAACCCCCCTTGAATGTACGTCGCCTTGGAATTAATGACGCTTTAAAATAAACAATAATAATAATCATCAGAGAACAAACAAACTGCAACTATTGCTGGAAGAACACAAGCTGATGGTGGGAGCGTAATGGTCTGGAGAATGTTTTCATAGCATTTTCTGGGTCCAGTTACCCATATGGAAGGCACTCTCAATCGATTTTGGTATGAATATATCCTTGCAGATCACATATATGCATAGATGATAATTGTCCTTCCTGCGGTGGATAGGATCTTCTAGCAAGACAATGTGAGATGTCCTATGGCTAGAAATGTCTGACGTTTGATGGAACAGCATGCCCAAGACTTTCAAGTACTTACGTGTCCAAAATAATTCCCCAGACTTAAAACCCATTTGAGCATTTACGGAACCACCTTAATCATGATGGTTGTTCTATGGTTCTTTCCCCACGCACCCTGCATCAGCTGTGGGATGCACTGCAGTCACCATGGCTTCATATACCTGGGACAACCTACCTATCATGACTTTGTTGAGTCACTCCTAGCCTGTCCAGCTGCTGTCTGGGCTGCACACTCTTTTTATATTAGTCATAATAATTTCTATTGGTCATAATAATATGACTCAACTGTGTATAAAGGGGCGACAATGGCCTAGTCCAATCTATAGAACTTAGACCTTTCCAAACTATCTGGGAAAACACAGAGAAACACTTTTTTACAATTGCACATAAAATCCAAACTTATAACTATCGAAAGTTTCAAATCACAACAGAGGCTTCAGTAATAATGCCCTTTAACCATTTTTTTCTGTATTCTCTGTTACCTTCACTTCAGTTCCCCGAAGAAGGTGGCTGTGGCCTCGACACACTCTGTTACCTTAGCTGAACACAAGAGGAATTAAGGAGATATTAATTTAAAAATGTCTGAAATTCCCTGCGGAGTTCATGCTCATCAAGGGTCTAATCCTTTCCTGAGTCACAGGATATAGAGTCTGTATCCTGGACTGATTAACCTCCTTGATACTTTGCATTAATGCTCTGCACCACCCCAATAGAAAAAAATTCACCAAGGTAGTATTCCTTTCCTGAAAGATCTGTCCTGTTACTAAAATTTTACTAAAACCACTCAATATTCTATATTAAACTATTTATCTAAAACACTAATAAATTTATTAGTAAAAACTTCTATAATTTCTATAAACACCCATTCTATACTAAAAAACTGCTTTTCTAAAATTCAATACATATAAAAAATTCTTTTTAGTATCTTTACCTTTTGCATCTGCACTTTTGTATGGATGAATTTCTACAGATGTGCCCATTTTTTTTCCATCGAATGATATTGTAGGAGCAAATAGTGGTAGGGTATGTTCACTCGACGTTTTTCAGATCCGTTTTTCGGACCCAAAACGGATCCAAAAAATGTATCTAACAATGTGCAGTGTGATTTACATTGGTTTCAATGTAAAACACGCATCTCCGTTCAGACGAGTGATCGCGTTTTTCGGATTCATTTTAAGAATTGACATGTCAATTCTACTTGCATTTTAAGCAGCTGAAATCCTCCTAGGAAACGATGGGATGCGCTTTTGGAGCCCGAAAAATGGATCCAAAAGCACAACATACTTTAGGTTAGTTTTGGATGTGCTTTTGATATGAAAAGCATATCCGAAAAATGCATTGGATTAACATTTGAAGTGTAATACACTAAATCAGCCCCTAGAGGTCTCATTTGATCTAGAATAACTGTTTGAGCTTTAGTAAACTAATGACCCAATAGAGGGAGCTAACAGAATTTTACATGTGTTTAATCTTATAAATCACTTTTTAGAATGATTGAATGATATAAAAGCAGTTTTTTAGTATAGAATGGGTTTATATAGAAATTATAGAAGTTTTTACTAATAAATTTATTCATGTTTTAGATAAATAGTTTGTTATAGAATATTGAGTGGTTTCAGTATTATACTAAAACCACTCAATATTCTATATTAAACTATTTATCTAAAACACTAATAAATTTATTAATAAAAACTTCTGTAATTTCTATAAACACCCATTCTATACTAAAAAACTGCTTTTATATAATTCAATACATATAAAAAGTGATTTATAAGATTAAACATATGTAAAATGCTGGAAGCGCCCTCTATTAGGCTTTGTTGGAAACACATGTAAAATGCTTGCAGTTATAGTGCCCTCTATTATGTTTCGTAGGAAACACATGTAAAATGCTTGCTGTTATAGCGTCCTCTATTAGACATCCTCTTACACTACAACTTAACCACTTTCCACTCTAAGTGAAAATGTAGGTCATTAAGTTACTAAAGTTCAAACAGTTCTTCTAGATCAGTGGTTCTCAACCTTTCTAATGCCGTGACCCCGCAATATAGTTCCTCATGTTGCGGTGACCCCAAACCAAAAAATAATTTTGATGGCTACTTCAAAACTGTAATTTTGCTACATGAGGGGTTACATATGTGTGATGCCTCTGAGCGGTACCTCTACATGTCACATACATATAAATGTACCACTCAGAGCCGTTACATAGATGTAACCTTATACAGGGGACTGTGAGTGGTACATGGGGGGTTACATATATGTGACGCCTCTGAGCGGTACCTCTACATGTCACATACATATAAAGGTACCACTCAGAGCCGCTACATAGATGTAACCTTATACAGGGGACTGTGAGTGGTACATGAGGGGTTACATATGTGTGACGCCTCTGAGCGGTACCTCTACATGTCACATACATATAAATGTACCACTCAGAGCCGTTACATAGATGTAACCTTATACAGGGGACTGTGAGTGGTACATGAGGGGTTACATATGTGTGACGCCTCCATGTGGTACCTCTACATGTCACATACATATAAATGTACCACTCAGAGCCGTTACATAGATGTAACCTTATACAGGGGACTGTGAGTGGTACATGAGGGGTTACATATGTGTGACGCCTCCATGTGGTACCTCTACATGTCACATACATATAAATGTACCACTCAGAGCCGTTACATAGATGTAACCTTATACAGGGGTCTGTGAGTGGTACATGGGGGGTTACATATATGTGACGCCTCTGAGCGGTACCTCTACATGTCACATACATATAAATGTACCACTCAGAGCCGTTACATAGATGTAACCTTATACAGGGGGGCCTGTGAGTGGTACATGGGGGGGTTACATATATGTGACGCCTCAGAGCGGTACCTCTACATGTCACATACATATAAAGGTACCACTCAGAGCCGTTACATAGATGTAACCTTGTCCGGGGGGAGCCTGTGAGTGGTACATAGGGGGTTACATATATGTGACCCCTCATGTGCCACTCACAGCCCCCCCTGTGTATATCATGTGATGGCTGTGTGTGGTACAAGTAACAGGTTAATAACATATTACTTGTACCACATACAGACATAGCATGATGCAATTGATGTGTGTGTGTGTTTAACACTAAATTACCTTGCAGTCAGTAACAGCCCTGCCGTACAGTATCAGCGTTCTCTCTGCACTGAGTACGGCAGGGCTGTTCCTGATGCTTGGTACATATTGTGGGCACGTGATGCTGCGCGCTTTCAGCGTCCTGCACGCACCGCCCACAAGAACCGTCGGGACGTAAGTCCATCCTCGCCGCAGCGCCGCTCACAGGAGCAGCTCACTGAGCCACCAATGCTGTGAGTAACGGCGCCCACTGCTCCCCCTCCCCTCAGTAATACAAACGCTGTGGGCGCCGCACTATGCAAACAGCTGCAGGGAGGAGCGCAGCGGCGGATACAGCGATCCTCCCTGCAGCTATTAAGCCAGTGCGGCGCCCCTCTCAGCTCTCCGGCCGGCCGCCCTGCCCGGGCTAGGGGCGACCCCTGTGTTTTGGTCGTTCGACCCCCGCCTGGGTCGCGACCCACAGGTTGAGAACCGCTGTTCTAGATCAAATGAACCCTTTATGGTCGATTTAGTATATTACATACTCTTACATACAGACATATGTAAGGGTAAAGTATGTTACACTAAAGATTCTACCTTTTCAAACTACAACCTGTGTATATATATATTGAAAAACGGATCCAAAAATGCATAAAAAACGCATGCAAAAAAGCATCAGTTGCTGTGTTTTTGATACATTTTTGGGATGCAGTTTGGATGCAGTTTTCAATGCGTTTTTCTTCTAGTGAAAAATGGATCAAAAAAGGAACCAAAACGTTGTGTGAACATACCCATACAGTGAATGAATGCCGATCAGTAGCACAAAACTGTACGGACTCCATGTGACGTCATGTAGGCTTTGGCCTGAATCATAAATCTGTTTTTCATGTGAAGCATAGGACTTCTCTCAAGGCCGGTGGAAGGGTGCCACTTATTTTTTTTCCCCCTTCGCATTCCAAATCCAAGCAGCTATCCTTTAAAGGGACACTATCATCAACATTTTTCTTTTCACATATTGACAGGCGATATGCGACTATTTTGTGGATTTTTTTTTGATAGGGTGGTTGGTTTCTCTTTATAGAATTTTTTAAAGTTTCCCTATGTACATTACTCTTCCGACTTCCCCTCTGAAAGGTCTGGTAGAACAGCAGTGGGATGATGGCTTGATGGCTTCCTTCTTTCAGGTAATTTCGTCTGAAAAGTGTAAATATTATCAGAAATAACCTGAAAAGTGTGAAGAGAGCTCCTCCTTTATCCTTTCATGAATTGCCCTTTATTACCACATAAATACAGAATCTATAACAAGATAGTATAAGCAACAGTGTCACAGTGAGCATCAGAACAATGAAAGCCCTGACAGATATAACAAAATCTGAGCCAGATAAACCGTTAGCCAAATGCACGGCTACTGAAATCATAACTATGCAAAACCCTAAATAACGTAAGTACAGACAATATAACGTAGAAAGATTCCAATGTATGAAATACAAGGTGTACATTAATCTGGGCTACTGAACCTAGGAGGACTTTATGAGTCCAAGCAAAGAAGTAAAATTATCTATTCCCTTTAAGCCATAGAACAGACAGATGAACAGAACACATACACAAAAAAAAAAGGGGGGGGGATGTCATAGGTCAGGGCAGAACTTGTAGTGTCAGTGTACGACCTAGATGGTGAGAGAACGGAAAGCAGGTGAGTTTTTGAACTGGAGCCAGGGTGTCCATGTTCTAATTATCAATTGACCCATTCTTCTGTAGTGGCCAAGAGTTCTTCCATGTGATGGTATGGGATATTTCAGTGATCCACTCCTCTAGTGAAAAAGGCTCAGAGGACCTCCAGTGTCTGGGGATGACAGTTTTGGCTGCCTGCAAAAGGTGCCTAATAAGGGACTTATTATGGCCTGAGGCCCCAGTGTCAAACATAAATAACAGAAGGCATTATGGGAAAGGAGCTGTGAAGCTCATGCACCCTCTATTGGATGTAACAAATCCTCATTTTGGCTGGCTGGATGGGAGGTAATGAGTGGCTGAGAAAGGGAACTATCTCTCCTTGAGGGATGCACCTGATAGGTGTGTAGAGTTTTGAGATTGCCTTTTTGCCCTCTACTAAGCACCTGCATATCACAAGGCATTATGGGAAAGGAGCTGGGAAGCTCATGCGCCCTCTATTGGATGTAACAAATCCTCAATTTGCTTCTGAGTCACTGAATCTTTAAGAAGCAAAAGGGATATTAGCCAAGCAAGTATCACTCATCTACATACAGCCGTTTCAGGGTTTTGTCCCTCATCAGTGTAGAGCAGAGCAATACACATATAAATAACAGGGCAGCTTCAGGGGTCTTCGGAATAGATAGCCCTGATGTTTCTTTAATGAAATGATATATCACATGCCAAAGTCCCTGCACGGAGGGACACCCCGACTAGACATGTAACATAGTTCTGCTAGCTGACTTACAGCGCCAACACACATCCGGAACTGACAGATACCATTCATGCAGCACATGGGGGACCCTGTACCATCGAGACAAAATTTTAAAGCTAGCTTCCTGAGCCTTAGTAGCTATAACTGCTCTATGGGTGAAATTAAAACATCTGTGCCACTGTGCAAGAGTGAAGTGTTTGTTGAGCTCGTCCTCTCCGGCTGCGCAGTAAGCAGGAAGGTCAGACTGATCAGAGAGCTAGAGCTCAGTGTCTAAGGCAGAGATAGAGTGCCTAGGTGGGGAATATTGAAGGCACATTTGTTCAAACCGGATGAGTTTTTTTTTAGTAGTATGAATTGCTCTTTCCATTGCCCTAATCTCATCTATCCATGTCCAGAGAACAATAGAAATGTCATTACCTACTATTTGTCATTTTTAATTGCATAGGACTGCCTTGAGGTAAAAATGTTTCGACATAGCCAGGGATTGTTTACTGTTAGAGCAGTGAGACTGTGGAACTCTTTGCCAAAGGAACTTGTCATGGTAAAATCACGAACAGTTCAAAAAGGTCTGGATGCATTTCTAGAGTGTAATAATATAACAAGTTATAGTGACTGTTATATCATAGTGATTCTGGAGAAGGGTTGTTGATACAGGGATTTTTCCGATTGCCAGATTGGAGTCGGGAAGAAGTTTTTCACCTAAAATGAGGACAGTTGGCTTCTACTTCATGGAGGTTTTTTGCCTTCCTCTGGATCAACACTTTAGCACAATAGGCTGAACTGGATGCATGTGTGTCTTTTTTCACTCTTTTCAAACTAGGTACTGTGACTATGTAATATTAATTTAACAAAAATACTCCTTTCTGATGGAAGTGTCCCTTTAAAGAAATTGAATAACTAAAAATAGGCGAAAGTTATCTGATACAACCAAAAGATGTATACTCACCTGACCTCCTCCTCAGCTACATCAGCATTCAGTTCCTCTTTCTGAAGATCTGAAAGGCACGGCAAATTGATTTTGGAAAGGAAACGTTGTCCTTCCTCACCCTGCAGTTGTCCCTCAGGGGAGTACAGCATGGCATAGTATTGCATGAACGTGTCATTGATCCTTGCGGGGTCGGTAGTGATAGTGCCCTCTGGCGTACGAAGGGCCTGGATGTGCGCAGGTTTATAGGCTCCCTTCAGGAGTCGGGAAAGAAGTTTCCCAGATTTATTTCCGAATCTGAAGAGGGTTGGGTGTAAGTGAGCCCTGTGAACCTCCTCCCTACGCTCTGCCCACAGATTAAACTCTCTTCTGGCCCTTTCCTAATTCTGTCTGGGCCCCTCGGAGTTGTCCCCAAGGAAGGTCTGATAAGTCTCCCCAACTTTCTTCGATGCCTTCAAATAGGCTCCCTTCAACCTCTGTTTATACACTGAGGTGTAGGCTATAACCCTACCTCTCAGTACTGCTTTCGCGGTCATCCAATAGACCGAAGGGTCGTCTTGATGGATGGAATTGTCGGTGGCAAAAGTCGCCCACCATTCCCTAACCGTCTCTGTAAAACCATCTGTCCCTGTGAGATAGGAGGGGAACTTCCATATAAAGTCTGAACCCCTTGGGAAAGATTCTGACAGATCAATGGAGACCGGGGAGTGGTCAGAGATGACCATGTCTAGAATTTTAGCGTCCACAATTCTGGATTGGAGGGTGTCCGAGACCAGAAGGTGGTCCAACCTGGACCATGATTGGTGTACCGGAGAATAGTACGTGAAATCACGTTCATCAGGGTTTCTCTCCCTCTAGCAATCATGGAGGCCAAAGGAATCAATGAGGTGTTGCAGAACTAAATTGCTTTAATGTTTATTGAAAATGAGACATGTGCTCTTAAATGGCAAAGTATGTACAAGTGGTGATGATGCCACGTGACACACAGGCTGGACAGACCAGCTCCTTAGCCAAAGGGGCCTAGTGAAAATGATGATTTGATGGAATATTTCCTGCTCTCTTCTTTATTCATCCCCAGTCTGATGAGAAACACTCAATGACACAAACCTTCCAGCCGCACCAGCGGAGCTGTTTTCCTTGGAAAGGTTCCGCTTCCGTTTTGTGGTGGAGTTTGGTGTGTAGTTAGCACAGAGATCATTGGTTTGTTTAATGACAAATTATTTCTTCTTATTCTTGCTGTGTCAGTTCCCTGAATTTAGAGTTTGGTGCATGAGCAGTAGGAATATGCACGATCCAGACCCAAATCTAAATTAATCTATGAAGATGATACTTCTTAAGTAGCTGCAGTTCTGTCCTTCCTGCATTTTGTTATCTGGTAGGTAGAGTAAAATATTTCTTCTATTATTTTAAAAAAAGGGAATTGTGTTTTTTAGTTCCTGTTACCCATCTTTTTTTTTTGTGGGGTTTTTGTGCTACTTATAACTGATTTTGTGGTAGTCCCAACTGCCTGAGAAACAAAATACAAGCAGGTTCTTTATAAATCGGATGGTTGGTAAGCTAAGTCAGGGTTCTTATCCAAGTACCCCCTATCCAAATAAATGTGTGTTGAAAGAATGTAATCATAATCAACACATTTGCTATATGCGGGGCCCCTTTTCCTAGGGGGGGGCCAAACGCTCAGGGCGCCGAGGCGGGCCGCCCGCCCCTAAGAACGGCCCCCGAAATCTGCGCGGCTTTTTTATAACATTTTGCAGAGCCCGCAGGCCTTTTCAAAAGAGGGGCGGGAACCCGGGTCGCTCCCGTCCTGATCCTCCCCTGTATCAGTTGCAAAGGGGGCCCAGCTTTCACCCGCCCCTGTGACGCTTCTCCTGGTGGAAACTCTGCCCCCGAGGAGATCCTGGGGAGGTGGTCGTTTTTTAGTTAACGGCGGAGAGGCACCCTGGGTTTCAAGGGGCACAGGACGGGGGAACGCCACCCGGAAAAGGGGGGACCTTTTTTTTTTTTGAAATTACTTACAAAAGGGGGGAACCCCTGGCTTTCAAGGGGGCACCTGGCTACAAGGGGGGCCCACGGCTACAAGGGGGGGCCCCTGGCTAAAAGGGGGGCCCCCACTGGTTTCAAGGGGGCCCTCCTGGGGCAACAATGGGGGGGCAAACTGGCTACAATGGGGGGACCCCTGGCTTAAGGGGGCATTATGGAAAAAGGGGGAAAAAAAAATTTGGCCTTTCAATGGGGGGAAAAAAAACTGGCTACCGGGGACATCACTTGGGCCCCAATGGGGGGGACACTGGCTACAAAGGGGGGGCAATGGTTTTCAAGGGGGCATCCTGGCTTAAAAAGGGGGGACAAATGGCCCACAAGGGGGGGGCCAAATGGGTACAAGGGGGGGACATGGCTACAAGGGGGATCACTGGCTTTCAATGGGGGACACGGCTACAAGGGGGGACACTGGTACAAGGGGGGAACTGGCTACAAGGGGGGCAAACCCGGCTACAAGGGGGGGATCCGGCTAAAAGGGGGCCCTCCCGGCTAAAATGGGGGCTCATTTGGACCAAGGGGGCATCCCCGGGTACAATGGGGGAAACACTGGGACAAGGGGGCCACACTGCTACAATTTGGGGGGCCCCTGGCTCAAGGGGGCATTTACTGCAAAAGGGGGGGGGGGGAAAAATTTACTGGGTACAATGGGGGGGTTTACTTGCTACAAGGGGGGGATCCTGGCTACATGGGGGGAAGGGGGGCACAAGGGGGGCTCAAATGGGTAAATGGGGGGGTCCTGGCTACAGGGGGGGCAACACTGGCTACAGGGGGCATCACTGGCTACGCAGGGGATCTACTATAACAAAGGGGGGATCTACTGGCATAGGGGGGAAAACAACTGGCAACAGGGGGGATCAACGGCATTTAACTGGGTACAGGGGGGGCATCTACTGGCTACAGGGGGGGGAACACTGGCCCACCGGGGGTGCTCACTGGCTACCCGGGGGGACTACCGGGTTTTGGGGGGGTATTTTCATGGCTAACCCTTTTGAGGTTTATAGATGGGGGTTTGTTTTTTAAAATAGGAAATTTGGGTGGAAAAAGCTGATTTTAAAAAGGAGTCTAAGAAGTTTTTTTTGTAAATTTTACAGGGGAAAAGTCAAAAAGTAGTCGTCATGGCGTCTGGGGGAGGGTGGAAAAGAAGAAGGAAAGAGGGCCAAAATCTTCAGAGACGCTCCTTGGGAGTCACTAGATATAACCCTTTAAGTTTAAACTCTTATATGTCCCGGGAGAGCTTGTGTACGCTGGTAATCCCCACGTATGCCGGGGGAAAAATTGGGGGTTAAGTATAATGGTTTGTATTCATAAAAGGTCAGTTTTTTTATTCAGTCACTATTGGTTGGGGAAATTGTAGTCACGGTTTGCTGTATTTGGTCACTATGTGGTGATATGGTGGTCATGGTGTGGTGGTATTATTCAGTCACTGTGTGCTGGTGATATGTGGTCTTAGTGGTCTTGGGATTCTGGTTGGTGTACCAGTGTTATTTGGTAACTGTATGACTATTATCTTGTAGTTTTATATGTAGCACATTGTGGTAAAGCTTTCTGGATATTTTGGCTTTGGTTGTTGGTGATGCTCTGTGGTTCATATGGCAAATGTTAAAAGGGGGAGGGGGGGGGCAAAAGTTCTTCACCTCGCCCTAAGTGAAATTTAGCCTAGGAACGGCCCTGGCTATATGTTAAAAACACAACATAATACCGTAGAAGCATGGAGTATACCCAGCAGTGCATAAAGAAATTAGGGGCCCTCAAAGCTAAATTCAAAATGCCCTATGGTCCATCAGGGTGGTAAGTTTTGCCGCGGAAGACAGAAGGAACTTTACTTGGCCTCTTCCTTACTTAATTTTCATAACTTTTGGGCTAATTCCCTAATATTTGCCAACAAAGCTGGTCTTCTGGCTAGCATGTTATTGCCACCAAGTAGAAAGAGGGTGGGATGAACAGATGGCAAAGTCTCCTTTCTCCAAGGACATCATAGTAGCTGCATGGTGAGCCCTTAGACTATACTTGTTTGTACTCCCTGGGTTCCACATACTTTCAGTTGAGAACCTAAAGCTATATTATCTTTTTACTTCTATCCTTATCCTGACAAGAAAACTTCAAGGAACGTCCTGAAAAGTGACCTCAATTTTGGAAACTATACCCCTCAAAGAATTAATCTAAGGGTGTAGTGAGCATTTCGACTCCTCTGGTTTTTCATAGAATTTACTAGACCTGGGTTGTGAAAACTAAAAATACAATTTTTTCTAATAATATATAGTATTAGTTTATTTATTTTTTCTTATTCAAATATCATTTATTGTGCAAATACAGATTTACAACAAAGTCCTATTCTTTAGTGAAAACACATTCAGATATTATAATAACACGGATGTGAAAAAGAGAAAAGCACGTTACAGGGCTGACAAATCAATTTCCCAAAAAGAGTGAGAAAGGATTAAACAGGAAAGTAAAGTTTAGATTTAAATTCACCTCTCGTTTGCAAAAATGATTTGTACCAGGGACATAACTACCAGGGTAGCAGACGTAGCAACTGCCACAGGGCCCGGTCGCTTAGGGGCCAGCGCCCCGGGGCAGCTGCTATCACCTCTGCTACCCCGGTAATGCCGCTCCTGGGCCCGCCGGCAGTGAACATATCAGTTCACTGCGGCGGGTGCAGAGCTGCGGTGCCCGGCGCATGCTACCTCTGAACGCCGGGCCCTCCGGCCCGAGCGTTCAGAGACAGCGCTGTCCGGAGGTAGCAGAATGGAGCTCCGCTCACTCCGCTCTGCTACTTCCCCTGCCGGCTCTCTGTGATCACATGGGCGACGCAGAGAGGCTGCAGCGCATCAGAGGAGCGTGGACTGAGGTAAGTGAACTATTTCTTATTTTACCTAAAGCCCCCCAAGCCTGCCTATCTAAAGCCCCCTAAGCCCGCCTATCTAAAGCCCCCCCAAGCCTGCCTATCTAAAGCCCCCCAAGCCTGCCTATCTAAAGCCCACCAAACCTGACTTTCTAAAGCCCCTCAAACCTGCCTATCTAAAGCCTCCTAAGCCTGCCTATATAAAGAATCTTAAACCTGCCTATATAAAGCCCCCCTAAGCCTGCCTATATAGCGCCCCCCTAAGCCTGCCTATATAAAGCCCCGCAAGCCTGCCTATCTAAAGCCCCCCTAAGCCTGCCTATCTAAATCCCTCTAAGCCTGCCTATCTAAAGCCCCCTAAGCCTTATTATATAAAGCCCCCTAAGCCTGCCTATATATAGCCCCCCAACCCTGCCTATATAGCGCCCCCCCTAAACCTGCTATTAGCGCCCCCCCC
>JAODAL010035314.1:0-43083 GCA_025379985.1 Phyllomedusa bahiana | reverse complement strand
GAAAAGGGGAGGGGATCAAGGGGATTTTAAAATCTCCATGACAATAGTGGGGATGTCAGTGGAAAGAAAGTGGAGAAGCCAGGAAGAGAAGTGGTCAAGGAAGGCAGTGGCAGGGCCTGGGGGACGGTAGACCACAGCCACTTGCAGGTTGGAGGGGGAGTAGATGCGGATAGAGTGCACCTCAAAGGAGGGGAGGGTAAGGGAGGGTAGAGGAGGAATAGGAACAAAAGAGCAGGTATCAGATAGGAGAAGGCCAACACCTCCTCCATGCTTGTTACCGGGGCGTGGAGTGTGGGTAAGTTGGAGACCGCCAAAGGAGAGTGCGGCAGGGGAGACTGTGTCAGAGGGGGTCAGCCAGGTTTCTGTTAGACCAAGGAAAAGTAATTTGTGAGAGATGAATAGGTCGTGTATGTAGGAGAGTTTATTACATACAGACCGTGGGTTCCAGAGAGCTCCAGGGAGAGAGAGAGGGTGAGCTGGGATCAAGGGAATGTGTTTAAGGTTGAGAGGGTTTACAGAGTTTGTAGGAGTGGATCTGTTGGTAATGCTGGAGACAACAGTTGGAATGTGCTGTGGAGGCCCTGGGTTAGGAGATATATCCCCAGCAGCCAGGAGCAGCAGTGAGAGGGTGAGCAGGTGGGAGTAGGATAGACTGTATTTAGCTTGGGTCTGTTTGGTGCGGAGGGCGTTGATGGTGGGAAAGAGGTTGGTGGCAGCAGTCAGATGAGAGGGAAGAATGCAGGGAGAGATATAGAACTCATTGCCCAGCAAAGGGGTGTGGGGATAGGCAACTAGATTCAGGAAAATGGAGGTTGAGATAATGCAGGGAAGGAAAAGCATGGTGGGAGAAAGGTTAGCAGGCTAATAGCTGGAAAGAATAAGAGGAGGTGTTACCTTGCCATCCTTGTTCAGTTCTTGTTCAAGTCTGGTTTTAAGTCTGCCACTTAGAACATGGCACTTGGACCCATGGGCACTGCGACCAAGTCACAAGCGACCCTTAAGCATGGATTTATACAAACGTATAGAGCTTTCATGGAGTTCCTTTTCCCATTTAATCAAAAATTGTGCCGAGCACGCTCTAGCTACTGGCCGTATATTTCCCCTTAAACCTCTAGGGACAATATTGGCTTGGATATAGCTTTCTAGGGATTGAGTCTCCCACCAGGATCTGATATTATCCTTATAGACTATCAACAACTCCTTAAATGATACTGTAATATCCACAGTGTTATCAGAAATAACTTCACTATCCGAGAACACTTTTTTTGCCTCAGTAAACCATTGATCTCTTTTAATTGGTCCTGAAAGGAATCCAGCCATATCATTAAATTTAGACTGCGCACAGAAAATAGATCGGAGGGGAATATATAATCATAAACCGTCTCACAGAAAGAACAAAAAATATTCTCTTAAAATAATAACCTTTATTAGATATACATTAAAACCCAAGATAACAGATATCTCAATGGCCTCAAAACAAGCCAACTATAGAATTACTGTATACTTAAACACAGACCTAAAGTAGTTAACAATTAGTAAAAAATAACTACCAAGGTATATATAGCCAAAATTTGGTAAGGGGAGCATATATTGAGAATACACAGTAGTTGGATAAGTAAACAAACAACTATATTGTAAGAGAAAGACTCACAATTCTGCAGGTCTTATATGATGTGCTCACAAATCTGAGACTTTACTTCCAGGAATGGGAGATAGAAAATTCTAAGAGAATATGGACCAGATAAATAATAATAATACAATAATAAGTCCAAACCCTATCAAGGCAGAGCACCCGTCCCAAAAAGGACGACCCCACCTATCGACGGCTCACCCTAAAAAATATATGTGTTCACGGTCCCATAAAGAAGATCTTAAACAATGTATACATATCTCTATACAGTTCAATGTGTATACAGACCAAATAGTATAGCAATCCCGACGCGTTTCCCCAGTGTTCGGTTCATCAGGGGATGATAGAAGAAGACAGCTCAATAGTCCATTGATGGCATGATGAGGCCATAAAGAAAGTGACTAAGTATGCTCTTTATATATACTCAAACTCCTCCCAACCATATGCTGTAACCAATAGGAATCATGCAGGTGTTTAGCTTACCTATCACAAGATTACATGGATGACATCGAGCCTCACGCATGCGAAAATGGGATTCGTAGACGCCGAACACCATGTGTTCACCGCGCCAAAAATGGCAGAAGAAAACGAAACCCCGGACATGCGCGGTAGAGACTCATCGACGCTAATGCGCCACGCGCTCACCACGCCCAAGATAATAAACACCTATAAGGCGCAGTAAAAACAATAGACCGCGCCAAGTATGTCAGAAAAACACACCACATAGTTGAATAGTGTGCAAAAGATCTAAATAGGCTAAGGTGCATACCAGTATATTTATACAGTGATAAAAGGCTCCAATAATCAATTATCAAAGCCATTGTAGCCTCAAGGACTACAGACTTTCATATGGAGATGTTAGATAATATAATTATAGTTCTAAGACAGATGGTAACTGGTTATATACATAAAAATGATATTAAAGGAGAGAATAAAGATACACGCATACTATGACACTGATGATCTAAGAATAATCCAAAAAGTTGTATGATATTCAAGGCCGATTAACATAAACACAAGATCCAAGAAAAGGATCAAATAATGAAGTTGAGTTTATAACCGGATACATATAGGGAAGGAAGCTGATATTTATAGAAAACAAGTAGTAAGTAGGGTGAGTATTGTGGTGTCACCCTTGTTGGGGTGGGTGTTCACATTAGAGAAGATCCTTACAACATACCATGGTCTCTGAAGTATAAAGATCTCTCTGGCTACAACGAGGACTCACTTTCTATGACAACTCAAGATTGAGGTTATCAGTATTCAAAGAAATGGTGAGTCCATGAATTGTACAATTTACAACATCTTGTAAGGTTCTGCATCCCTGGTAACAACTTGCCACATTCTATGTATTTGCTTTTTCAGTTATTAAGTTTGATTTTAACAGCCTAGAACTAAGAGATCTTATATTCCAGTGATTTATAAAACAAATAAGAACAAGCCTGAAATATACATGCATGATTTTAATTGCCTATTAATTTCTTAACAGCTAAAGCCTCAAGAGAAGATATATTTTAGAAGTCTTGGAGAGACTGTACAGAAGTATTTTAACACTATCTCTCAGGTGGGATTGTAGAAGAATAATAACTGCTTCGCTTAAAGGGGTTATCCGGAAGTTTATAGATTTCATAAAAACTATAAATAGTATTTATAATTTATTTCAATAGCTTTATATATTTATTTTCTTTTATTTTGACTCCAGTAGTACAGGCTGTTCCTTTTGAAGTGAAACGTCCTGATTGTGGGAGTGTCAATAATTATTTCCTACAAATCCCAGAGTGCAATGGAGTTGCATTATGGACTTCCCTGCATCCGCTCCCTTCTAGCCCAGCCAAGCACACCTCTTACATGGTCATTCTCAGCCAACCTCATAGCTCTCTCCTTCCCTGCGCACTAGACTTGATCCAGTTCACTTTCTGAATGTCGCACTCAGGCTGTCATGGTACAGTGCACCAATCACATCTTATAACATGGGAAAAAAACATCCTTTCATTAACCAACTTTCAACCAACTGAGAGACTATTGTAAATAGTGGACAACTCCTGAACTCCTAAGAGAGCTGGCAACTGCCAATTGCTCTTTAACCCCTTTAAACAAAAAGACATACCTCTGTCCAAAATGTGTGAAAGGGTTATGGAGTGGGTTCGCTTGCAGGATGGTAGACACAGCCAGAAATTGCTGCTATATGCCAAGATAAAAAATGACGCCGATCCCAGACACTTAACCATTTAAATGCAGCAGTGAATCCAGCCACGGCATCTAAATAGTTAGAATGTAGGGTCACCATCTGATGTGATCCTGGGGTGCTGTTTGATTGCCATGGCAACAAGAGGCCTAAAGAAGGCTCCTTTAGCTGCCATATTTATACATATATATTACCCCACCATAGGCAGTGTGTAATAGAAAAATCAAGAAGTGCCTATATATGGAACATGAGTACGGTGTGAGTGAAACTATACCCCTAGGCCAAAGTTAAAGAATTAAAGGGTTAAATGATTTCATTAGTTTTTTGGTTTTAAAAGAAAGTGTTTGTAATTTCTAAACAGACGTCAGAGACATTCATCACTTATCTGAAAAGACCTATTCTATTAGTCACTGATTGCAATTAGTACATTTTATTGACATTAATGGAGACTGAGATAAATTGTTTTAATATTTCATTACTTAATTTCTAGTGTGCGTAAGACTATAAAAATTCCCATAGATTGACAAGACGCCCACTCTTGGTATTTATCCTTTTAACAACCTTGGACGTTAGCTTATGTTCAAGTTATTTAGGGGTTAACACACATTGACGTAAGTTCACATCCAGGTGATCGTCCGAACGCTAACTCTGCTGTGTTTTGTTTTATGAAAACATTCATAAAAAGTGATCAAAGCACCCCAAAATGATACCAATAAAAACGTCAACTCATCCCGCAAAAAAACAAACCCATAATCAGCTCAGTATATAGAAAAATACAGAAACTTATGGCTATCAGACTTTAACAACATAAAAACGCCATTTTTTTATAGGCCTCGTTCACACGGCTTATTCTGCCGCGTATTGGCGCCGTACTGCGCGCCGGATTTGCGCTTCAGTACGGCGCCAATCCCCCAGGCAGCAATTACGGTAATCCACTGCTCTCATAAAGAACAGTGGAATCCGTCGCTCCTCCCCGCTCGGCGAATCCGCCGCGGGGGGAGAAAGTGACATGCACATTATTTAAGGCGCGGACGCGCCGTAAACAATGCATTGTATATGGGGCCAGAGTCTGTGCCCCCGCCGCGCTCCGGCCCCGCCCCCGTCCCGCCCCTTATTCACGGCGGATTTGTGCGCTCAATACGGCGCACAAATCCGTCGGGAATAAGCCGTGTGAACACGGCCTTATAGACATATTTCTATTGTGTAAAAGTAATAAAACATAAAAAACTATATAAAATGTTATATCATTGCAATTGTACCAACCCACATACTAAATTTATGTCATTTACACCACATTTTCATGGCCTAATGCTGAAAAAAACTATGGAACACCTGTCTGCCCAAAATGCACAATACACCCCTAAATAAGATCCATGAGGGGTGTTGAATCCAAAATGGGACGACTTCTGAAAGGTTTTACCTGTTTCACTACTTTAGAGGCTTTGCAGATATGACATGGCACCCACCAAAAGTTGTACTGCAAAAGCCAAATGGCGACCCCTACCTTGTACATCCTGCCATGCGCCCAAATAGTAGTTTACACCCAGATATAGGCTATTGCCAAATCTAAAGAAATTTTTAACAAAATCTGGGGAACTTTTTTTTCCAGGATTCTTTGTAAAAAATTAAACATTTTCAGCTAAAATTGCAGATTGTTGGGAAAAAATGTTTTTCATTTTCACAGCTTAACGCTAAAAAAATTAGTGAAACACCTGTGCGGTCAATATATTCACTACACCTCTGGATATATTCCTTAAGGGGAGTAGTTTCCAATAAAGGGTTGTTTTAGGGGTGTTTATTAAGTTTTAGCACCTTAAGGTGTTCGCAAACCTGAAATGGCGCCTAAAGAAAATCGTATTGAAAATGGGACGACAAAGTCTGGTAGGTGCTCCTCCGACTCTGAGGCTTGTAGTTGAGCCAAATAAAGCATGAGGGCCACATATGGGATATCACAAAAAATGGCAGAATCTGGGGAATCAATATTAAGTTGCATTTCCCTGGTCACATCTACCGTGTTTCTGTGAATAATGGATAAAACTGAAAATCAGCAACAAAAAAAAGTGAAATTTTGAAATTTCACCTCAACTTTGCTATGATTTCTGTGAAACACCTAAATGGTTAACACATTTTCTAAACACTATTGTAAATACTATGAGGGGTGTAGTTTCTTAGATGAAGTCATTTAAGGGGGTATCTGACATACAGGCCCCTCAAAGCCACATCCGAACTGGACTGGTCCCTAAAAGATGTATATTGCAAATTTTCTTGAAAATGTGAAAAATGACAACTAAGGGGGACATGTCTGAAAAAATGTCTTGATCTAAGACTTTTCTTGTTGCACATAGCAACCAATCAGAGCACCCATTTCATTTTTTTCAGAGCTCTATATGGAATGAAAGGGGAACGCTGATTGGTTGCTGTGTGAAAAGTCTTAAATCAAGACAGTTTCCAGGAATGTCCCCCTAAATTTCTAAGCGCCCTAATGTCGTAAAAAATAAAAAGACATTATAAAATGATGCCAACCTACAGTGGATGTTAGTTATAAACTATTTTGAGTAGAAAAACTTTCTTACATGCAGAAATTTTTGAAGTTTGAAAATGGCAAATTTTTGATGTTTCACAATTTTTTTTAGATTTTTCACAAATAAACAATGATTTTTTTTTGGACTAAGATTTATTTCTAACTTAAATCACAATGTGTGACAAGAAAACAATCTCTGAATCACATGGATAGGTAAGTGTCAAAAAGTTATTCTCACATAAACTGTCACATATCAGATTTCAAAAATGGGGCTCTGTCAGGAAGGTCAAAACTGGCTATGTTCTTAAGGGTTTAATAACCAAAACATTTGTTGGGTGAAGATAAAAAAAACCACTCACTTAGAAAACAGCCTGTTTTCTTAGGGTGTTTTCACACGGAGCGTTTTTGGTGCTTTTTTATGTTTTTTGTGGAGAAATGTACATTAACTGCTGTGCCTTTCTGCACAAAAACGCATCCAAAAACGTGTCAAAAATGCACCAAAAACGCTCCATGTGACCGCACCTTTAGTATTCAAAAGAACAGTAAACAATTATTAAGATAAGATGTTTTTTCATACCTCATTAAATACCTTAGTAATGACTAAATTGAATACCAAGTGATATGTGGCAAATTAATTACTAAAGAATGCAAAACAAAGGTAATTTAAAATATCACAATGAGTATGTTTAATAAAGGTAACCAATAATATTATGTTATGATTAAACTAACAAATGGAATCGCAAATTGTACTCCAAGTCTGAAGTAATGATGACACAAGAATCGATATTATGTCAGGTGTAATTTTTCCTTGCAACAAAGAAAAACACTAACACAAAAACTCTTTATTTAAATAAGCACTCCCTGACAACATCCATCATTGACCATTTTATTAAAGAAATCATTTCAACGAATCTGAAGTAGTCCAATAGCGAAACCTGTAAAAAAAAAAAAAAAACAGAAATACTATGTACATATAGTCTGGATAGGCTATCCAGCACCTGGGAAAGTTGGTTAATGCCCCATCCCTGACAGAAGGCACCCATCTTTCCTATGATAGGAAACCTGAACGTCTCATGCTGTGGATATAGGCCATTAACCAGCTTTCCCAGGTGCTGGATAACCGCCTATTCATTGTCAAAGAAAGCTGGGGGGTGTCCCATCATGCACAGCAGGCATTTAGCTTTCCTATGATAGGAAAGATGGATGTATGTTGTGGGGAATGGGGCATCAGCCAGCTTTTCCAAGAGCTGGGATAAGCTTTTCAGCGTTCTGGAAAGTTGGGCAATGACCCATCCCCCACAGCAGACATTCAGCTTTCCTATCATAGATTAGATGGATGGATGCTGTCGGAACCACTCATCACCCAGGTTTCCTGGGCACTGGATAAGCTATTCAGCATCTTGGAATGCTGGATGTTAAGCCACCCCCCCACAACAGGTTCAGCTTTCCTATGATAGGAAAGGTAAAGGCCTGCTGTGGGGTATGTGGAATTATCCAGCTTTTTACATGTAAGATCACACTCAAACCTAGACCTACATATTATAGTTGTATATCTTTAAAACTGAATATGTAGGTGTATAAATTACTGACAATATGTTCTCTTCATTGTACAATTGGATGATATATTTTTTTCTGTATGTATTATCATGCATTTCTTCATCCGTTATGCACTTTGTGATTGATGTGTAGCACTTAAGAGTAGTATATATTGCACTAGTGATTCACCTCAATTTAGAAAGGCTGTTGAACCGTTCATGTGAGTAAGTAAACTTTGTTTTTGGAAATGCTTCCTAGATTCATTTTTCTTTGCTCTCCTTAGAGAAGTCTCACCATGCCTCACCATGCTGTTTCATAGAGCCACAGCCAACTTTAGACTCACACTTCCTGGTCAGGCTGTGGTTGGTGACTGGCATATCAGTTCTGCTATCCTTAGCTATTCCTGTTACCGTGACATGAGTTCAGGTTTGAAATCTGTAATGCACAAGAAAAGAACAGTGAGAGGTGGTCGGTAACCATGAGAAACTTGTGTACACTAGCAGTAGATAAAATTTTCCTCTTTCTAAACAAGCAAAGCAAAATCTAAACAGCAATGTATCTGGCAATAGCCCGCATTTACCTTTCCCTACACGTTAAAAACTAATTATTGTGGTGAGAAAACCCCTTTAAGCCAGATTTTTTTTTTATATATATAGAAGAGAAATGATCCCAATGGAACCATACAATGGCAGTGATCTCTGTTTATGATGCTTTTATTAGGCATGGAGTTTTCAAAAGCAGCAGCATGACCTACATATGAATTTCTACAAACAATCCATTACTAAGACTCAAAAAGCTTTCCGGGAGGCTCTACAAAAGATTGAAAACCAAGACAAGTAGGTCTCATGTATTTTGTTACATTGTATGTTGTGCCTTGTGTCTGGACAAGGTATATCTGCTTATGATAAGAAATATATCCTTCCATAGTGAGTTAAAGGCAATAAAGAGAGAAAATGCTGAACTCAGATCTATGGTCACTCATTTGAAGGTGAGGAACAAATATATTTAATGCACTAATAAAAATCTGAAAACAATAGAAAAAATGTATAAAAAAAGTTTCATATTTTTGCAGTATATACAGAAAGTATTTTATAGCTGTAAGTCATTTGAGTGAAATAGTTTTGCAACCATATAAAATACACAAAAGTTGCAAATAACTCATAAGTATTTTAAGTGGTCTTGCTCAATATTGTACATACCGTATATCACAAAAGTGAGTACACCCCTCATATTGTTGTAAATATTGTATTATATCTTATCATGGGACAACACTAAAGCTATGACACTTTGATACAATGTAAACAGTGTAAATTTGGTGTGCCCTCAAAATAACTCAACACACAGTCATAAATGTCTAAACCACTGGCAACAAAAGTGAGTACACCCCTAGGTGAAAATGTACAAATTGTGCTCAGTTTGCCATTTCCCCTCCATGGTTTCATGTGACTCATTAGTCTACAAGGTCTCTGGTGGGAATGGGGAGCAGGTGTGTTAAATTTGGTGTTTTCTCACTCACACTCTCTCATACTGGTCACTGGTTCAACATGGCCCCTCATGGCAAAAAACTCTCATGATCTGAAAAAAAGAATTGTTGCTCTACATAAAGATGGCCAAGGCTATAAGAAGATTGCCAACACCCTGAAACTGAGCTGCAGCATGGTGGCACTGACTATACAGCGGTTTAACAAGACCGGTTCCACTCAGAACAGACCTCACCATGGTCGATCAAAGAAGTTGCGTGCACATGCTCAGTGTCATATTCAGAGATTGTCTTGTCAAAATAGACATATGAGTGCTGCCAGCATCATTACAGAGGTTAAATGGGTGGAGTCATCGACATCTAAAGGAATGAGGAATGGTGCTGCGCAGGAAGTCATAGGAGCGCCATTTTTGTACACCCTTCTGCATTATACACATAATGCACAATAGTGTACTGACGATTGTACCCCTTAGTGGTCAAGTACCCTGGAGGGACTAAAGTATAAGTAAAAAAAGTTTTAAAAATATAAAAAATAATGTAAAATATTAAACGTTAAAATCCTCCCACTTTTGTCATTTTGCAAATAAAAAAGTGTAAAATGGTTACACAAAACTGGTTTGGCTGCATTCATAAAAGTTCAATTTATTAAAATGTCACATCATTTATCCAGTGCAGTAAAAAAAAAAATGCTAATGACAAAACTGTGTTTTTTAGGTCATTTCTAGACCCTGAAAAAAGTGATCAAATAGTTTCATGCATCCGAAAATGGAGCCAATAAAAAGTACACTCCAGCCCTCAAAAAATTCACCATCACTCAGGTTCATAGGTGAAAGAACAAAAAAGTTATTGGTCCCAGAAAATGGTGCTGCAGTGCAAATTTAAAAAATAGAGATTTTTTTTAAGGTACTGAAATATAACAAAAACCCTACATATTTGGTATTGCTGGAATCATATCAACATGCCGAATACAGATAACATATAATTTATACCAAGGAGTGAACGATGTAAATACAAAACCCCCGCAAATGTGGCGCAAGTACATTTAAAAAAAAAATTACACCCTACTTTTTTGCGGTTTTCCAGTATAGTCTGGTACAGACAATGCCACCTTTAGAAAATACAGTGGGTACTGAAAGCATTCATACCCCTTTACATTTTTCACTCTTTCTTTAATTGCAGCAATTTGTTAATATCCCAAAAGTTCATGTTTTTGCTGATTAATTTTCCACCTCCCCCCACACCTCCATCTTGAAAGAAAAAAAACAGAAATGTAGATATTTTTGAAAATTTATTAATATCACATGATCATAAGTATTCAGACCCTTGACTCAGTATTGAGTAGAAGCATCCTTTTGAGCTAGTACAGCCATGAGTCTTGGGAATGATACAACAAGTTTTTCACACCTGGATTTGGGGATCCTCTGCCATTCTTCCTTGCAGATCCTCTCCAGTTCCCTCAGGCTGGATGGTAAATGTTGGTGGACAGCCATTTTCAAGTCTCCCCAGAAATGCTCAATTGGGTTTAGGTCAGGGCTCTGGCTGGGCCAGTCAAGAATGGTCACAGAGTTGTACTGAAGCCACTGCTTTGTTATTTTAGCTGTGTGCTTAGGGTCATTGTCTTGTTGGAAGATGAACCTTCAGCCCAGTCTGAGGTCCAGAGCACTCTGGAAGAGGCTTTCATCCATGATATCTCTGTACTTGGCCACAATCATCTTTCCTTCAATTGCAACCAGTCGTCCTGTCCCTGCGGCTAAAAAATACCCCCATAGCATAATGCTGCCACCACCATGTTTCACTGTTAGGCTATGTTCACATGGCTTAAAATGGGACGTATCTCGCCCCATAATTCACGTCGTACTGCGTGAAATACAGGGCAAGATAGGTCCCAGTCATTACGGTAATCCACATTTCTCATAGAGAACTATGGATTACGTTTCCTCTCCCTGCTTGCACAATACGTCAAGCGGGGAGAGAAGTGACGTCAATTATTCACGGCGTATACGCGCCGAGAATAATGAATGTCTATGGCGCCCCGCTCCCACCCTGCCCCCGTACACACAGCGTAATTGCAGGGCGAAATACGTCCCCGCAATTACACTGTGTGAGCGTAGCCTTGGGATTGTATTGGGCAGGTGATGAGCAGTGCCTGGTTTTCTCTACACATACCGATTACAATTAACACCAAAAAGTTCAATCTTTGTCTCCTCAGACCAGAGAATCTTATTTCTCATAGTCTGGGAGTCCTTCATGTGTTTTTTGCAAACTGTATGTGGCTTTCAGATGTCTTGCACGGAGGAGAGGCCTCCGTCGGCATACTCTGCCATAAAGCCCCAACTGGTGGAGTGATAGTTGACTTTGTGGAACTTTCTCCCATCTCCTTACTGCATCTCTAGAGCTCAACCAAAGTGATCTTGGGGTTCTTCTTTACCTCTCTCACCAAGGCTCTTCTCCCACGATGGCTTAGTTTGGCTGGACGGCCAGGTCGAGGAAGAGTTGTGGTCGTCCCAAACATCTTCCATCTAAGGATTATGGAGGCCACTGTGCTCTTAGGAACCTTGAGTGCTGCAGAAATTCTTTTATAACCTTGGCCATATCTGTGCCTTGCCATAATTCTGTCTCTGAGCTCCTTGGGCAGTTTCTTAGACCTCTTGACTGTGAGCTGTGAGGTCTTATATAGACAGGTGTGTGCCTTTCCTAATCAAGTCCATTCAGTTTAATTAAACACAGCTGGACTCCAGTGAAGGAGCAGAACCATCTCAAGGAGGATCAGCGGGAAATGGACAGCATGTGATTTAAATATGTTACAGCAAAGGGTCTGAATAAAAGACCATGTGATATTTCAGTTTTTCTTGTTTAATAAATTTGTAAAACTATCTACATTGCTGTTTTTTTTTCTTTCAAGATGGGGTGCAGAGTGTACATTAATGAGCAAAAAAAAAGAACTTTTTGGATTTTACCAAATGGCTGCAAGGAATGAAAGAGTGAAAAATGTAAAGGGGTCTGAATACTTTCCGTACCTTTCCGTATATCTTATCCCGCAAAATAAAAGCCGTCATATGTCTATGTAGATGGAAAAATTAAAAAATTATGGTTCTTGGAAGGCGTGGGAGTAAAAAATGAACAAGACAGAAAAAAATCACTTGGTCCTTAAGGGGTTAATGACAGGAAGCAAAAATATTTACTAAAACAGACATATCAGAAAATGTCACAGGAACTCTTTAATATTTCTTTACTATTCTCAAAGGTGGACCAATTGAGGAAATTGTTTCTGATTAGATGGCAGTTTCCTTGAAGGAAGCAGACACAATAAGGGTCGTTCCTAAGGGTATGTTTACACCTCTTATTTTGGAGCTCATTTTGCCACGTATTTCACGGCGTACTGCGCTTACTACACGGGGAAATGCGCCCCATAATTACGGTAATCCATAGCTCTCATAGAGAACTATGGATTATACCTCATCTCCCCGCTCGTACAATACGATCGGGGAGATGAGTGACACGTCATTTATTTGCAGCAATTACACGCCGCGAGTAATGAATGTCTATGTGGGGCCCGGGGGGCTGGGCCCCCCCCCCCGCACTACGTGCTGATCAGAGTGAGCTCCCGGAACACACGATGTATTGCGATGTGTACTGTACGCGTCGCAGTACATTGTGTGAACATACCCTGAGGGCGATTACAATCTCACTCTGCAGGGCCATTTTAAAACGGCCACGTAGGGTGTACATGGAGAACGCAGGACGGTTCGCTACCGTCCTTGCCTTCTCCATTGTATATACAGCTCTCTCTGACCGCTGTATATACACATTAACGTCGCACAGGGTGTGATGCCAGGCTTTCATCACACCCCCTGCGACGCTGGGTTTTCTAGGCTGGAAGATCCTGAGAGCAGTGTACCAGCGTAAGCGGAGGGATGACGCCACTCTGCTTATGCCGGAGCTGACCGTGCGGGGAGGGGAACATGGAGAGGTGAGTACCCTTTTTTATTTTCTTTAACCAATACACCTGCACATTTACCTACAGGGTGCATATATCTATCTACAAGGGTCATATACCTACCTACAGAGGGCATAAAACTACCTACAGGGGGAAAATCCATTCCTACAGGGGACAAATCCCTACCTACATGGGGCAAATACCTACCTATAGGGAGCAAAAACCTACCTATATGGGGCAAGTACCTACCTACAGGTGGCATATACCTACCTATAGGGGGAAAATATCTACCTACAGGGGGCATATAACTACCTACAGGAGGCATTTAACTACCTAAAGGGGATATATATCTACCTACAGGGTGCATATCTGTAAGTGCAGAGGGCATATCTATACATACAGGACACATTTTTTTTTACCTACAGGGGACCTATATCTACCTACAAGGTGGCTGTATATCTACCTACAGGGGGCTTTTATACCTACCTACTAGGGGCCTATTGAGAGGTCTTTCTTCCTACCTACCTTCAAGGGGCCTATATAACTACATACTTCGCGGGGACACCTTAATTTTACTATTTAATTGGTGGGAGGGACTACATAATCTACCTGTCTACTCTAATTAGGGGAGACCTTGATACCTACTGTGGGCGAACTATTAAAAAAAAACCTACATACTAATGGAGTGTATACACTAACGCTAATTGAGCGACTGCACTAAGCTAAACAGGAGGCATTTTACCTATTGCCTTACCTAGTTTTGGGAGGTGTACCTTGCATACTATAAGGGGGATATTAACTTCTGTAACGGTGACCGCTGGGGAATGGTCTTAATGGGGTGTTAATCCCAGCCTCGAGATTTCATGGCTTCCGCCAGGAAAGAGGTAGGGTAACATCAGATCACAAAGTTACCTGGGCCTTGGTGGAATATATAGGTGTGCTTAGAAGCCATGTTAGTTGTGTGGTGATTGTATGACCTCCCAAATAAGGGAAGTCGTAAACATTACTGTTTTCTAGTAGTAATGGACTGCTTCAGCCAAAACCTTGGGATGGACTTCTATTTTTAAGGGATGTTAGGCAATAGCATTGCGGCGTGGGTAGGGTCGTTATCCCCTGGTTCTCCTGACCAGGCATTTGGGGCTAGCCGTTATAAGTCAGCTAGTAGCTGACCAGCCCTGTCTGTCATACAGGTTACAAGGAGTTTGGTCCTGAGAGGTGGGACTGAAATTAGGAGATACCAGGAAAATACTCACCTAGACCGTTTGCTAGATGCACAAGATGTAGGTGAGGGTAATCTGTGACTTGTTAGAACTAAGCACTCAGACGAGCGGCGTTTTTTTTGTTTTGTTTGTTTGTTATTCGGTTTCGACATCTGTGCATATGTTCTTTTTCGTAATACCTGTTGTGCCAAATAAAACGCGGGAGGGACCCGTGCTGGAAAAAACTATCTTCACACCAGTCTGTGTACTCTGTCTACATTGGACTGCGTATCCCCAGTTAGGCCGCATCTAAACGTGAGTGGATGCTTACACAGTGGAGGAGGATGGGGCACTCTTAAAAAAAGACAGACAGAGCAGTGTGGTGCGTGAAACATGTCTGGGTTAAACATTGTCACTACCACTGCATGGAGATACCGCAAAAAATGGAACGAGCCTTGATTTTAAAAAAAAACAGTTTAATCCAGTCAAACCTCCACTCAACAAGTGGTTTACTGCCACAAACAGGGAAGCCATTGCACAACAAAACCAGGTGCCATGAGGTAAAGCAGTTAAAATGGCCCAGCTTTGAAAAACTATCGTCTGCTGCTGCAGGTGCCCACCTAGGACACAGCCTAGAAACAGCCCTGGATGACCAGGGACTTAGCAAAGCCTTAGCCGAGAGACCAGAAGGCATCTCTCACGGGGTTTGCTACGTCGGGCACCACGTGCTCAGTTTGTGCTAACGGGCGCTGACAAAATGAACTGCTAGGGAGTGACGACTATTGAGGCCTTGAGCACTGGTACCTTTGAGAGGATCGCCAGAGGGGGCGCTAGTTACCCAGGGATCAGTGGGCTGATATGTTACTGGCCCCTTCCTGAGCGGTGAACCCACATAGAAATCAGAAAGGCCTACTTTGACCTTGCGTAGTCAGGACGCCCGGGTTGTATACAAAGGGTGAAGCGAAGGCGAGTTATATGGCCCGGATTGGCTTTCTACCTTGGCGCGTTCGTGGGTCGGCGGCGAGTCTTCACTTTCTGGGAGTAGACACCAAGAAAAACCTGCGATTGGGGCTCCCGATCGTACGACCTGTACACACCTTACAAGCAAGTGGCTAAAGGAGAAGCCTTACACTTTGGCCCAAGTAGTGGAAACGGTGTGTATGTGATCGTTTTGTCCGTGCCTTGCGGTGACGGATACAGCGCTAGTCTTGTGGGTACGCTGGAACCCGAAATTAAAGTTTGTGGAGACTTGTGTACCATCGTGGAGAGGTTTGCCGGCCATGCAGACTTCATCAGCGGGACCTGCGAGGCCCGGGAACCTGAAAAACGGGCTTTACGGTTAAGACTGTTTTATTATTCAAGGTGGGAGAGACCATTCGATGCTATGGAGGGGGTTGACTCGTCTTTCTGGAGCGTTTACTGGTAAACGGATGCCAAAGTCCAAGAAGGACCTTAATTACTAGGGCCATGGGGGCTCATGGTAGTCTGCTGGCACTGGCAGGAACTGGGACAGTGTGGCACGACCAGTGCCCGTATGATTACGAACCCATGGAATGTGATGGTTGGGAGGCGCAGGTGTGTCTTATTTTGCCAGGCCTCTTGTATATGATGCCAAAAAGAAAACTACGAGCGAAGCGTTCAAGTGTGTCAGTTCCGGGTAGTGAGCCCTGTTCATGGTGATGGCTTCTTAATGGACTCTGGGCGTTTCTGGTGACACTAGTCGTGCCAGTTTAGTGGATGTAGAATTCCTGGTAAAACTCCAGAAGTCTTGCCTGGGGAGGTGGTTTTGATATACATGGGGCACTTTAAAAGACTATCCAACCGCCGTAGTTCACGTCTAGCAGACTTCCTAGGAAGGTTGGAGTCGTTATTCTATGAAGTCCGGTTTGTTAAAAGGAATCTTATGCACATGTGATATTACGGCCGGGATTTTTCTCCTTATTTTTGGAATATTATGGAGGAATAAGACGGGCCAAAAGGTGTGTAAAAACATGGGTCTAAAGGGTGCGAAACATGCAAAGTCTGTAAAAGGGGTGTCAGATGGGTTCTGATAAGTGTTTCCCCTTCTTAAGGTCTGCCAGGAGATTCAGAGGAAAATCCCCCAGAAAATGAATTTTCTACATGAGGTGCCAGGGGTAAATTTTGGGAGGAGCAGTTAAAGGGAATACCAATGTTAGCAAACGCATGGCGCGATAATGTCAAAAGTCATAAAATGGGTGCCGCAAAGAACCTGACACAAATTGGGCGGTTATCTCACATTTTAGCAGTGCGGGGTGGGAGCATAATCTCCTGTACCAGGGGTAAAGGAAGACCCAAAACGGAATGTGGTGGTAAGAACAACTTGTGTGAGCCTCCAGGTCACATGTGCGCATGGTCTTGGAGGCTGAGTGTCAGTTTTTACATGTAGCTGCCGAGGGGGCCATTCTGGGGGTTAGACAAGGACCAGGAGCGCATTGAATGGAATTTATTACTGGCCCGGTATTATAGGAGGTTTAAGAGGAATTTTGTTCATTCGTGTCCTGGAATGCCAGGATTAATACCCACGGCCACAACCTCAGTAACCCTTAGGTTCCGCTATCGATCATTGAAGTGCCGTTACTTGAGAGACATCGCTATGGACTGGTAGGGCCAATTCCTAAGTCTGAACAGGGACACCAGCACATTTGGTGGTGCTAGATCTATGCCACCCGTCTATCCGGAAAGCCATCCCCACTTAGGAAACTCAGCTAAGGTGATTGCATGGGAAACTATTTCCAATGGGTTCACCAGATAACAGGGATTCCACAAGAAATCCTCACCGACCCAGGGAACCCTTTTATGTCCCTAAGATTAACAATAAGAAGTCTGTGTCGGCCTCCTAAATATTTCTACATAAGAACCTCAGTATATCACCTCAGACTGACGGCACTTGTAGAAAAAAGGTTTTTAAAAGGAAACATTGAGAAGGGGATGCTAAAAAAGAGTAGTAGGACAAGGATGGAAAGGACTTGGGGAGCTCCGGGTTATTTGCAACTACCGACATGTTTCTATAAGGAGAGGTTCCGCAGGACTTCCAAAGGAGTTTTTTTTCCCCATTCAGTCTCTATTACAGTAGGGACATCCCCAGGGGGCTATTAGAGTATAGCTTAAAGAGGGGACCTGGGAACCGAGGGAAGCACACGGATTCACCGCAGTTACAAGTGTCATTTGCGCATATTGCCGAAATGTGCCCAAGATCGGATTGTGCAGTGATAGCCCTCAATAACTTTGTGAGACAGTTCGGAGAATTTAGTTAGCCAAACGGACTGTACTAGCGTCGCTAGGGAATCTAGCAAGCCAGAGGAGTGGTCCTAGAACTCCTGCGTCTGCAAAATTAATGGTCATTTCTCAGCCAGCTAGTGATCTACCGCTTGGTGGTAGGGGTGATGGTATCCGCAATCAGACTGGGAAAAGTAACATTTCTGGCAAGGTGGCAGGTTCCTTTATGTGGTCGGGGAAAAAAAGGGCTCAGTGAAGTGAATATTAGAGGGTATCAGCCAGGGAAAATGGGAAGTCCGTCCAGATCTACCACATTAATTTACTCAAGCTGGGAAGTGACAAGGAGAAAGCCCTTGGTGCTTGGGGTAAGGGCCTAAACGGATCAGTCCCTAGTACGACGAGCTGCAGAGTCGTATCTCAGGAACTTCCTTGTCCACAGTACAAGTACAGCGAGGTGAAAAGAGTTATTGGGGACGAAATAGAGACGTGTTTTCGGACCCTTAACTCAGGTAGAAACCGCAGGGTCATAAAGCATGAATAGTGACGCGTGAAAAATGCCGGTAAAAAAAGTAAGGTTATGAAGGCCCTCATCGTGGTGCCCGAGGCCTGAGACCAGGCCATTCGGGAGGAGGTTTGGAAAAAAAAATGTTGTCACTGGGGGTTATAGAAAAGTCTACAAGGAGTGGTTGGTTCCCAGCCCCCATAGTCCTCATTCCTCATAAACCCGATTGGTAGCCTATGGTTTTTGCTTATGACTATTAAGGAAGCTAAAATGGAGATGTCCAAAATTTTTGATGGCAATATGCCGATTCGCCAAAGGTGATGAGCTCTATAGAAAAGGTATAGGGCCCGCATGATAACTCACCACTCTGGAACCTAAACTAGAGGCTATTGGCAGGTGCATCCCTTACAAAATGAGCAGCCAGCAGACGGAAATACGCGTTTTCTAACACCCGACGGTCATTTTCACATAATATGTGGTGCTTCTCGCCTTTTGGCCTCCTATCGGTATGTGCCCCGGCCACATTCCCAGAGGTTTTTTGATGGAATCCATTCGGTTCACTACGCGACCAACATAGAAAATATGCAGTTGCATATTTATAGATGATGTAGTTATTTTCAGTCTTAGTCCAGGAGGAACTCCCACCTTGGCTAAGGTCTTCAAGCTGTTTCCTGCAACTCCATTCGGGAAGGCAGGTCGCTACCGACCAAACCCCAAGTAATGCCGGCATAAGGCCTTGAGGATGGCTCGATATCTTGGGGGCTACACATTGCGTCGGGAGTCATAAACCCAACATCACAATCGAGGCCATAATTAAAAAATATTGGCCCCAATGCCTGGTACTGGTCAATAAAGGACTAGGTTTAAAGCTTTGTTTTCGGTCTGGATCCGGGATATTATTGAAGGTTTTTGTGCACAAATATTCGCTCTTGTGGCCGCCCCTTTACATGACCCTCACCAAAGGGTCTCAATCCACTAAGAGGTAATAGTCGAGCGACAAGGAAGCAGATGGAAGGCCCAGTTTCTAGTAGTTTGAAAGAGGTGCTCTGCCAAGCCGACCAGTGTTAAGTATGCCCCTGATTTAAGGCAGATTTTGGGTCACAAGGCAGATGCCTCTAACAAGAAGGGATGGGGGCTGTTTACTCATCCCAGGCCCATAATTGATGTGGGATAGAGAAAAAAACACCTCCGTGATAATACTTATAGCAGAAAAACGACGGCCAGCTCAGAAAAGAAACTTCGCCAACGTAGAAAGAGAGTGCATAGCTTTTTTTAAAGGCGGGGCAAATTGAATCTCTCATTGTATACCTGGACAGGGCCGCCCAATCTCAGAAATATTTCAGAGGCCCCATACAGCCTGAAGCACCTAGGGCCCCCCCCCGTAAAAAACCCGGCCCCCAGAAAAATCCCCGTGATTCGCCCGCGTCCCCTGCAAAATAAAACGGCTTCTTTGGGGACCAAAAAATATATGCCGCCATTTTAAACTATAACAGTATTACAGTGCTGCAAAATAATAGAATGTATTGTGATTAGCTTCAATAGCCAAGTGAGTTCTCAAGCTGGCGTTCTATCAGTTCATTTGTACTCTAGGGCCTCATAAAGTAGCGCCTCCAACTCCATCCTGAGCCCCCTCCACTCCACCTTTACTGTTACTAATTGAGCCCTTGCATACAACTTGTCTCTTGGACACCACACAGTCACCTCACCTTCAGTATTTCTTTTGCGCCACTCTCCATTCTTATCTATTATGTTCCTCTCACCATCAGTTCTAAGTGCCCCTCCTCCCACTAGGTCTGATTTCTCCCCGTGCCATCCCATAATTTGTTAGATTCCCCTCCTCCCCTCTATACAGTACTCCCCCGCCTCCACAGTACAATTCCCCCTCCCTATGTTTCCTTTGGTACACGGCACCTCACACACCCTTCTAAAATATAACCTATCCAGCAATAGATATGTAAGTCCCTACATCCTAACACCACGCTCACGGTATATATAATCCTACAAACTCCGCCACATAGGAGGACCACTTAGAGTCCAAAATAATCTCCAAAAATTGGGAAATCTCGCAGTGAGAACAAAGAAGTTTACAGTACGTACAGTACTAGTATTATTAAAATTTGAGTATGAATATTAATTGTGAAGAGATGTTGACGATTTGATGAATATAGTCTTCAGGACAATTACTCTATACATTGATGCTTGTAGGAAAAAAAACATGTAATTTCAATGGGGCTGCAGCTCATATTGGATATGGAATTGCATAGTTACATTACATGGAGGAAGAGCTTTTATGGGAAGATAATATGGGACAGTGGTCTATTTGATCACACAATTGGAGTTTATTTCCCAATGAATATGCATAGTTAGATATTGAAGAGAAGGGGTTATGGGAACTGGACAAAGAGATGGCAGTGTGCCTGTGTAATAGTTGATACCTTAGTCTGCCTCTAGTTCCATTTTGGGTGAGTGCCGCTGTTGCAATAATATTTAGAGAATTATATCTTTTGTGTAACCCACACCATACAATTTCTTATTTATTAATTTTATATATTATCCATAGTGCATATTAATAGAAACACCCCCCGGCAAGCCCTTAGTCTCACCCCCCTTTATATAAACCCCCCAACCCCCCCGCCAAGAAAAACCCCCCCCCCCCCCTCCCTACCCTAAATTACATAACATACACCATCTCTGTATTTTTTCCCCCCCCCCCCCCCCCCCCCCCCCCCCCTCCGCCGCCCCCCGCCCCCCTCTCCAAAAGTCCCCCACTAACAAAAGCGTGCCACCCCCCCCCCGCCCTTGCATGTAGTAAATTGTCTTTGGGTCGTATTGTGGCTGGGAAGGAGTTGTGTGTGTCTTGGTCTGTGTGTTGGATTTTTTAGCGCGTGGCTGTCCATTTGCTATGGCTTGTGGAAGGACACGGAATGTTATAGCAGCCCCTGTTGCACAGACGCGGAAGGGGGTGGTGTGTGTGGTGGTGTCACAGAGGTTTGTGTGTCGGCGTTGGCCCCTGGATAGAATGATAAATTCGGGTGTCTCGGAGGCGAGTGTGAGTTGGTGTAGGCGCGTTACTTTCTTGTTGTGTTATGGCTTTAATTGTGATGTTTATCCTCAACATGGAGAGATTAATGAACGAGCTGAGGCATTGGTGGTGCGGACAGCGTGCAAGACCACATGTGATTTTTACTGTTTGTGGGGGGGAGCGCTCTTAAGTCCTTTAGTTGTTAGGGGTAGAGAGAGCACTCGAGGTTAGGAGCTGGACGTAAAAAAGAGAGACGGATGTGCGGCCGGTTGGAGGATTCGCAGGCGTGAGGCGGTGCCATGTGCTCTGATCTGTTTTGTAAGTTTGGATGCATGTGTGTGTGGAGGGTTGCCGTCACCTATTCGACTGTTCTAGACATAGTGTCAACCTTGCTGCCCAGACGAGGTAATGATCACTAGGGGGCATTAATTTGTTCTGTGTCTTGAGATTAGTGGTACGATGCCCAAGTAGTTGGCTTGATGATCCTTACTGAAGAAAAGCTCACTATACTGGGGCAGACTATTTGCTAGTGGCAAGATGATTGGGGGTATAGAGTAAGGCTAGTCTCTGTGGGTGGGGTATTAATGAGTAGTAGCTGTGCAGTTAGCACGGTCTACTCCGATTCCAATGGTTGGACACCTTCGGATGATTGAAGGATAGGGAGGGTCGCCAGAAAGCTGTTATAAAAAGGGTTAATTGATGAGGATAGAGATTCCATGGCCTTTTAATGTGTTAGTGTCGTATAGAAGGTTAAGTGGTTAGAATTTAATAAAAAAAGTTACGCTTTAGTGCTTTTATTAGATAGGAGAATTGATATGTTTAATAGTTTTTGGCCTATGGGCAAAACATAGTAAATAATAGAGACAACTTAGAGTCCCGTCAGACAACCAGCTAGGTATAACCTACTCCAACTACCGCACACATAGAGGACCACATATAGGAGGTCCTAGACACTATTCAGCGCCACATCTCATTACTGTAAATACAGCACTGATCCCAAATTTTAGAGCAAAATATATCCCCCTGACAATCAGGAACTCATCGGAGGGTGTTGTACATATCTGAGGAGGGGGGGTCGTTCTCTTCTCTCTTGGAGTCGTTCTATTCCCTTTTTCTTCTAGCTATCCGAGTTCACACGCTTAATAGCATGCAGGTCATGTCCCGGCGCCACATAAATTCTATGCCACCCTGCCTGTTAGTATACTATTTATAGCTGTGTTTTCCTCTTTGGCCAGAGCCATGTGGGCGTTTACCCTGATTCCCACTCTGATATCAAAACTTCTCCAGGGGGTGGTGGAGAGGAGAGCGCGGTTTTACAACGCCACCAATAACTTAGAGCCTTATCTAAGGGGGTATTGGAGGGTGGCGGAGGAGAAACTAACCCCCCCTGGAGATAATGCTAACAGCTATGGTCTGCTCCCTCAAACAATTATATTAACCTAGGTAGGTTAGGGACAAATATGGGAAAGGGTCCCTGTAGTAATTGATACGGCCCTACTTTAGGCGGTACGGTAGAACCCCTGCCTGGTATAATTTCGGTCAGCGCCACCACCTGGTTGGTTGGTGCTGGTACCTAGCCATTTCAGGAGTCCCCTTTAGTTTTGTAGGCGGGTGGTGTCAGGGCCCTCCTTTAGAGGTTTATGGTGGATAATGTCAGGGCCCTACTTTAGCAGGGTAGGTGGAGTCAGGGGCCCTCCTTTAGAGGTTTAAGTTATGAGTCAAGCCGGCCGTCTTTTGAGGTTAGGTATAGGGCAGGCCTCACTCCTTTAGAGGTTAGGGTAGAGTCAAGAGCCCTCCTTAGAGGTTAGGTAGAGTCAGGGCCCTCCTTTAGTGGTTAGGTAGAGTCAGGGCCCTCCTTTAGAGGTTAGGCAGCCAGGGCCCCCTTTAGATATAGGCAGCCAGGGCCCCCTTTAGTTATAGGCAGCGCCAGGGACCCCTATAGTGATAGGCAGTCAGGGCCCCTTTTAGTGATGGGCAGCGCCAGGGACCCCCTTTAGTGATAGGCAGTCAGGACCCCCTTTAGTGATAAGCAGTGCCAGGGACCCTCTTTAGAGATAGGCAGTCAGGGCCCCCTTTAGTGATAGGCAGCGCCAGGGGACCCCCTTTAGTGATAAGCAGCGCCAGGGACCCCCTTTAGTGATAGGCAGCGCCAGGGACCCCCATTAGTGATAGGCAGTCGGGACCCCCTTTAGTGATAGGCAGTCAGGACCCCCTTTAGTGATAGGAAAAGAGAGTAGGTAACATGTCACCAAGGTTACCTGGCCTTGGTGAAATAGAAGCCATGTAGTTTGTTGTGTGGTGTTAACCTCAATAAGGGGTTAACATACGTTTTCTAGGTAGTATGGCTGCTTCAGCCAAAACCTGGGATGGCTTCTATTGGGAGTAGGCAAAGCGTTGGGTGGGTGTCTACTCCCCTTGTTCCACCTGACCAGGATTTGGGGCTAGCCGTTATAAGTCAGCTAGTCAGCTGACCAGCCCTGTCTGTCATACAGGTCAAGGAGTTTGGCCTGAGAGGTGGGACTGACTTGGAGTACCCAGGAACTCACCTAGACCGTTTGCTAGACAAGTGTAGTGAGGGAACTGCACTGTCTAGCCAGCACGCAGCCGAGCAGGCGTTTTTTGTTTTGTTTGTTTGTTATTCGGTTTGCATCTGGCATACGTTCTTTGTATACCTGTTGTGCCAATAAAACACGGTAGGACCCATGCTGGAACAAGCTTCAACCTGTCTGTTTCTCCTTCTACATTGGACTGCGAATCCCCAGAGCCGCATCTAAACGTAAGTGGAAGCTTACACTACCTGCTATATTGGTATGCAAAATGAGACTAAAACTTGGTGCACAAATGGGAGCCCCATAACCAGGGTCGGGACAAGACATTTTGGTGCCCTAGGCAAATGGGTCAAATGGCGCCCCCCCCACTACCCTATTATAGAAAAAAATCTTAAAAGTTCAAATCCCCTCCCTTTGCCATTTTACAAATAAAATAAATTTTTTTTAAAAAAGTTACACATAATTGGTATCACAGGTTACAAAACCGATCTATCAAAACATAACTCATTTACCCTGTACACGTTACACCGTAACAGAAAAAAAAAATGTATTCTAAAATTTCGGGGTTTTGGTCATTTCACATCGCCTAAAATTGAAGAGAAGTGATCAAAAAGTCACATGTATCCCAAAATGGTGCTAATAAAGAGTACAATCAACCCGGAAAAAAACGCCCCCTCACTCAAGTCCCCCAGGGGGATGAACAAAAAAACTTATTTGCTGAAATTTAAAGATTTAGGAGATGTTTAGGTTTTTTGGTGGTATTTAAACTGATGAAAACTCTACATGTTTGGTATTGCCAAAATTTTAAATTCAAAACCTGCAGAATACAGAGAACACATCAATTTATCCCAAAGAGTGAACGATGGAAAAAAAACCCTCGCAAAACATGGTGCAAGCATGTTTTTTTTCCACATTTAACCCCACTTAGAATTTTTTTTGCGGTTTCCCAGTATATTTTTATAGTACAGTGAATGACACCATTAGAAAGTCCATCTTGTCCACAAAAAAAAGCCCTCAGAGTCTATATAGGTGGAAAAAAAATAAAAAAAACTTTATGGCTCTGGGAGGCTGGAGAGAAAATAATACAAAGAGCCATATTATTATGACAGTTGTCGGAAGGGGTTAAAAGTATTTTTTTCTGCGGCAGAGGTGGACGGAATGGGGGGGCAGCAGCAAACTGAAACCCCAAACCTTACGTATTGATTACAAAGTGCTAACACACTTATGTAACCTGAATACGAGGTGAGGGCTGTTGTTACCCATAGCAACCGGTCCGAGCCCAGCTTTTATTTTTTTAGTGCTGTAGAATAAATAGCTGAGCTCTTTGGTTTCTATGGGAAACAAAAACAGACTATTAGCCCATTATATTTATATGTATGTTATTTGCACATGTGAGTGAATTATGTATATTTCTATAATGCATGTGTATTTTTTTACACACAACTTTACAAATTTTGTGTATTTATATATATAAAATATATGTGCATATATACATATAAGGAGAGGTGTGTGGATATATGGTATATGGTAAATCATGTAATAAAATGGTCAGTGTATATAGGGGGGAAGGGTTTCACAGTACTGTATAACTAGTTGCATTACTGGGGGGGTCTTCCTTCAGCCTGTGCTTGCTCTTCGAGTAGGGAAAGCACCCCAGCTTTGCCCGGGCCCAGCAGAGATTTAAAACCTAGGGCAGAGCTGGAAAAGTCCACACTCAGGGGGCAGCAGGGGTCATCAGGAGCGCTGTCATCAGTTTATGATGATTGATCAGTCCAGCTCTCTGCACTGTTCAGGAGCCGGAGGGACCCCCACACAGTTAAGAAGGAATCAGAATGAAGAAGCTTCCTGCACAGAGCGCTGCAGTCAAAAGGCTCTAACTTTCACTTCCCTGCCGCCCCGCTCATAGTCCCGCTCAGCTCGTCCTGCTCAGCTGCTAGTCACCCTCCGCCAGTCTTGCTTTCCCCTTCCATTAAAGTGACCCTGTTCCTTTAAAGTCTGTAGTCGGTTCAGTTTAGTCTCTCTGATAGTCGACTAGACTTCTGTGACCCTGACCGCCCCACGGGAGGACAAAATGAAATACCTCAGTCAGCAACAGGCAGGCATCACTCTTTGATGAGGCACGTAGTGCGGGGCTTCAGGGGGTCATGGTTGGGCTTTTCATGGGCTCCGCAGAAGATTTCGGCGCTCAGTAGGGAGGCGGGCCGTCGAGCAGCAGCTGCCACTGACGGAGCGCTGTGCTGCAGCCAGGGGCGCTCAATCAGTCTGCACAGTCAGGACTGCGGCGCCGGCATAGCAAAAGTACAATAATAATTTATGCACAGCGCAGGCCCCCAGTGACAGGCAGAGGTGGCGCCCTAGGCGACCGCCTACCTTGGCCTACCCATAGTCCCGTCCCTGCCCATAACCATGTTGGGCTACTTTTACTTAGAGGCACAAAGGGGTCATTATTACCATTTGGTGCACTATGGATGGGAGTCTATCACATATCACGTATTGTGCAGTGTATTTCTTGATGAAAAATATGCCACATATTACACATACCCTTAAGGTGGTTAGCAATACTATTTATTTGAAAAGTTCTATAGGGGTTTTTCACGTCCCAGGCCGCGTCCCCACGGCACAGGACAAATACCAGTTGGTTTATCCGACCGGTATTTGTACTGTTTTCGGGCTGCGATTAGTGGAGAAAAGCTCTCCCCTTTCACATAGACATGTTCATATTCCACCTGAAAACCGGGCGGAATGTATTTTGGACCGCCGGTGGTCTGAAAAACCGCCGGTCAAAAAACCCGTGCAGTGGGGAAAAAGCCTAAAAAAATAAATACTAAGCTTGTCAGCCGGTTTGCAGATAGTTTTCAAAACCGAAAACCGTCTGAAAAACCAGCTGCAAACCCGTGCCGTGGGGACAAAGCCTAAAAGAATAAATACTAAGCTTCTGATGCCACATTAAAAACAATAACTATACTTACCTTCCTCCACTGCTCCATTCCTGTGCTGGGTCTATTTGGTTTTCTGTTCAGGTTCTTCTTCTTAACGGGGATGTCACTGCTGCAGCCAATGATCGGCTGCAGCGGTCACATGTCTCTGCCTTACATCACCATTTGGAAGTGAACATCTCCGAACAGTGATATATGTAGGTATAGTAGGAAGGATGTCGCACTCCTAGTTTTATTTTGGATTGCTGAGTGCTTGTGGAAGGATAACCAATCCCCTGGACATAATATACACAGTGTTTCCCCGAAAATAAGACACCCCCGAAAGTAAGACATAGCAGAGATTTTGTTGAATTCCCTAATATAAGCCAACCCCCGAAAATAAGACATAGCGGAAATCATTAGAGGGTTGATGGACCTGTGAAGGGAGGTCATGTGACTGTGATATCACCACAGGTCCCGAACATCTCAGGACAGGAGACAGTAAGTGAGGGATGGAGGGGAGAACAGAGCATACTGTTACACAGTACTGTTATACTGACACACAGACAGCCACAGACACACAGGCACAGACAGCCACACACACAGTCACACACAGACACATACACACACAAATACAGAATTACAGACACATACACACACAGACACAATTATAGACACATGCACACACAGACACAATTACAGACACATACACACACAGACACAATTACAGACACATATACACACAGATACATACACACACAATTACACACACAGACACACACAGACACATACACACACAGACACAATTACATACACAGACAGATACATACACAATTACAGACACATGCGCGCACACACACACACACACAGTTACAGACACATGCACACACACAGTTACAGACACATGCACACACGGACACAGTTACAGACACATGCACACACGGACACAGTTACAGACACATGCACACACGGACACAGACACGGACACATACACACACAGACACAATTACAGACACAGACACACACAGACACAAACATACACAGACACACACAGAAACAGACACACACATATACTGTACACAGACATGCACACACAGGCACATCTCACAGGATGGCTGATTGGGCATGCTGGAACTTCTAGTTCTCCAAGTCCCAGCATGTCACATTTGCCATCCTTTGAGATAAGTCACTGCAACTGCCATAAAATATCCTTTACATACATATATCCTATGGTTTGTGACTCTAAACTTTAAGATATATACAGGCAGTCCCCGGGTTACAAACGGGATAGGGACTGTAGGTTTGTTCTTAAGATGAAATTGTATGTAAGTCGGAACAGATATATTTTTTAAATGTAATTCAGCAAAAAAAAAATTTTTAGTTTTGGATCGTTCAGGGAACAGATTTTACATTTGTTTTGTCCTGTTTGTGTCTGAAAATTCATGTGCAGCGGGGCATGCTGGCATTGGTTTCATGGGGCGTGTTGAATGACCCAAAGCCCCAAAAGTCTCGTTTGTAACTAGGGGAGTATGGAAAGTCGAAACGTGTATTGGGGATCCCGTATATTTTTTATTTTTTTTTGAGGGGAAAAGGAAAAAATAAATATAACTTCCTACAAAAAAATTCTAGCCCCCCTGAAGACAACAGGGAGTCCCCCCGAAAGGGGGGGCCCTGCCCGGGAAAAACCTACACCCTTTTATATTTATTATATATATATATTATTAATATTTATATATATATATTTATATTTTAATTTATTATATTTAATAATATTTTTTATTTATATTATAGCCCTAAAATAAAAAGTCCCGACTGTTTCTATGCCCCTAAAAACACTTCACGGGGACTTAGTAGGGAAAAAATTAAAGGGGGGGGAAAAATTTGGGCCAGAATAGATAAAGACCAAAAAACTTGTCTAAACGGTTGTTACCGGTATATGGGGGTTAAAATGGTCTTCCCAAAAAAATAAAGAGGCAGTCGTATGGGCACTGCAGCCCCTTATAAAACAAAGGGATAAAAAAAAGTTGGAAAAAAGTGGTAGGGTATCCTCGACTCCCTAGAGAAAATAAATGGGGCAGAATTTCCCAGCAAGGTTCAATTGGAGTATATATTAAAATAACACTGTCCAGCAAGGACCCCAAAATTTTTTTGCCTCACAGATCAAACCCGGGTTTTTCCTGTATATCGGGAAGTTAAAAAATACAAAACATGTGTATATAGGGCCCAAAAGTTATCCGGGATGATAACTAGAAATTATGAAACCTGGTATTGAAAAACCCATACCATCCGGTATTTAAACATGAAAATAAAAACATCCTCAATTCCCAATGAATTCCCCAAAGGTATCTTTAAAAAGTGTTCCCCGTCAAAAGAATATCATCCCTTTTCAATATAGACAGGTTTGGGGTTTCCATACCACCCGGTTTTTTTTAAACTTTTGTGGATAAACTCCTCCCCTTGTAATGGTATTCACAAGTGTCATAAAAAAAAACTTTCCCCAGTCAAGAGCATCCATACTAAAAATCCCACACAAGTCTGCGAGATGGGAAATTAGCAAAACCCAAGTGGTTAAATGAACAGAAAAACTGCTCTATCCGCGGTTTATATATATCACAAACCGCACCCCTTACAATGATGCAGCGCATTATTGGGGACCTCCAAACGTGATCCCCAAAACTGAAATGGTGGGATCCTTTTTCCCCGGTAAGGGGGCGCTGCGTCCAAGTGCAAACGCTGGCAATTGGCGGTCCGGGGGCGCCAAACGCGCCGCCCGACTTCCCCGGTTTTTCGGCGCCGCGCCCCGTCACATGAATGAACAGTGACCCGTAACGGCACCTGACAGATACACAAACAGGGGCCCCAGACACAGAGGCAGCAGAAGTTATGTCGCCGAGTTTACACAAAAAAAACAAAAACAGGGATTAAACATGACAGTGGGGGAAAAAAACTAGTCAATGGGATAAAACAAATGACGGAAGAAGGATTTAATTAAAAAATGCAGTCAGGAACAACTAGTAAAAAGGATAAGGGTAAATGCGGGAAAAAAAGGGTTTTTAAAAGAAACGGAAAATCCCAACCCTTATTCGTCCTTGTGGGGAGACAGTTTTGGCTAAAAATCCCCTCGGTTTCCTCCCTTTTTTTGTCTCCTTTGTTTATTAAGGTTGCAGTGGAACCCCTTTCCCCTGTCCTCTTCATTTTTGGTGGAATGACCTTAATCCTCCCTTTCTCGGTGAATAACCGTTTAGACAAGTTTTTTGGGCTTATTTTTTGGACCCCTTTTGCCCCGCACTTTTATATTTTTCCATACTAAATCCCCCGATGAAATTTGGGGGACATGAAAAAAGTGGGAAATTTTTGTGTTTGGGCTTTATATATATAGAGTGTGGGTTCGGAAAGGGCCGCCCCTTTTTGGGGCTCATCCCCGTGTGTCTTTGGGTGGCTGAATTTTTTGTAGATTATCATTAAAGTGAAGTTTTAATAATGATTTTGTTGGTTAGGAATTTGGGTTTTTATGTTCTATTGGGGAAATTTTTTAAACATTTATATTCCCTTTTGTGTTGTTTTATAATATTATATATATTATTATTATAATTTATATATATATTTTATTTTATAATTTTATAACAAGACACACACACTGTATAGCATGCATAATTTTTTTATGGAAGAATAAGGCATCCCCTGAAAAAAAAGACATAGTGCTCTTTTTGGAGCAAAAATTTTTTGGGGAAAAAGGGGGTTGTGAGGGGAGGGGGAGGAAAGGGAAATTTGTTTTTTTTTTTTTGGGGGGGGGGGGGGGGTTTAAAGGGGCACCAGAAACTTTTATTTTTTTTTGATACCCCCTGGGGGGAAAATGGTATTCCTTTTTTGTGGTTTTTTTCCCCCCCGAGGGGCATATTATAAATGATTAACCTGTAATTGTGGAGAGAAAGGGGTGCTATGTGCCTCACCTCACTTTTAGGAGTGTTTTGTTGGGTAATGTGTTTGGGATCCCCCTCCCAAACGTCGGGCCGGGGTGCCCTGTACCTCTGGCTCCCCCTACTGCGTTCCTGCGAGTTGCGCCTGATCCCCTGTGGAGTTTTGGGCACACTCGCGGTTCTGGGCCCCCCTTGCTATCACCTTTTCCCTTTCCCCTGCGCTGAAAAACCAGCTTCAAACCTGTGCCGTGGGGACAAAGCCTAAAAAAATAAATACTAAGCTTCTGATGCCACATTAAAAACAAAAACTATACTTACCTTCCTCCACTGCTCCATTCCTGTGCTGGGTCTATTTGGTTTTCTGTTCAGGTTCTTCTTCTTAACGGGGATGTCACTGCTGCAGCCACTGATTGGCTGCAGCGGTCACATGTCTCTGCCTTACATCACCATTTGGAAGTGAACAGCTCCGAACAGTGATATATGTAGGTATAGTAGGAAGGATGTCGCACTCCTAGTTTTATTTTGGATTGCTGAGTGCTTGTGGAAGGATAACCAATCCCCTGGACATAATATACACCGTGTTTCCCCGAAAATAAGACACCCCCGAAAGTAAGACATAGCAAATATTTTGTTGAATTCCCTAATATAAGGCAACCCCCGAAAATAAGACATAGCGGAAATCATTAGAGGGTTGATGGACCTGTGAAGGGAGAAACGGCAACCCCGGAAGGTGATTGCTCTGGTGCTGTGTATGAGGGCTCTACTACCATGCATGAGGAGACTATGAGTGGGAAGGTGCTGGTTATTGACCATGGGAAACAAACAATCGTAAAGGGTTTCTCTATTTCAGTGGGGGAATGGTCATGCTGGGGACCTGTGTGCAGTTGAGTGGGACATGTTCTAAGGATTGTTGTGTTCTCAGTAGCTTTTACTGCAGGGGTCATAAGGGACTGTAGTGATATTGGGATGGAAAATTTTAAGCTGCTAAACCAGAAAAGAGGGTTTGTAGGTCCTAGTGAGGGGAGGTCAGTGTGGTTAAAACTCTCAGATGGTAAAGAGGGGTCTGGTTCTGAGGAAAACTGATAAACTTTTCCCAAAAGCTTATGGAGGAAAATATTAGCCTATCATATTTGTCCGGTGATATGTGGCAAACCTACAAGTGGGTGCCATTTGCAGTCACACGTCTGCTTCACTTACTGGTGTTAAAGGATTGTGACTGAGTTACTTAATGTGAACACAGCCAGTTGGTGTTTGAGTGGGAGAACCATAAGGAGGGTAGCCGGGCTGCTATGGACTGACGTCCTGTTTGTAAATGGTCTGCCTTTGACGAACTTGTGATGCACAAGATATAGGAGTGGCCCTGATAGAGGTTGAGTATTCTCCTTAGAGACGGTTACAGGGGATGTGCAGGAAACTCTCCACACGTTGCTTCAGAGGGTCTGTGTAGAAGAGCTAGTAAAAGGAGGTAGTGAAAGGGGAATGTGTCCTTAGCACTAGTGAAAGGCCAGGTAATTTTGGGGCAGTGGGAAACCCTGCACTTACTAGCATGCATATTATGGGGGGCCAAAAGTGGATTCCCAGTCCAAAAGAAGCTATCGCCACTGAGGTGATCACTAAGAAAAGGCCAGATGTCAGCTAGTAACCTAGAGGCGGAGCTTCGGGTCCAAGAAAATTTGGGAATAGCTGACTTAAGGAGCATGGATTGGGGTGAGGACCACGGACTTGTGTTGAGAGAGGTTTGGGTTCCTCATAGTCCCGCAGGAAAAAGGTAGGCAGGTTGGGACTAGGGTGGGCCCCCTAGCGGCCTTTGTGGATAGCGACTCTGAGAAGTTGCTGTTTTACAGTTCTGATGAGAGAGTGGGGGTCGCTGGATCCACCAAGGGTCTCCCGCTTATTGGACCCAAATAGGGAAGGAAACTGCCAGGGGGGCACAATCCACGCTAGTCTATGTGTGAAAAAAGGCTACTAGGTCTGATGCGCTGATTTGTGAGGTTGTCCCGGAGTAACCCTGTGTTGGCATACGGGGCTGAGATGGTGACTTGTTGCAAGGAGCTGTGTTACGCCCATGGTTGTAAGTGGCTATGACCTGTCAGTTGTTCAGTGGGGAAGGGAGTGATGGTGTGGGGCCCCCATGCTGAGCTGTGCATGGAATAGTGTTGTCCCTGCCCTGAGGATCCCAGAGAAGACGGTGGCCCTGTGTAGGAACTTCGCCCAGGGAGAGTTTTTACGGGTTGTCAAGGCCTACGGCCTTTATCAGGGGGGAGGGATGTGTGGCAGAGTGACCGTGGGTGGTCGCAGGGTTCTGCCACTAGGGGGCATACGTGCCACCGAAGTCCTGGCTTCGGTGGGGGAAGGCAACCAGTTAGCGTCAGTAACCCTAGGTTACTGACACAGGTAGTTAGTATGGCCGCTATGCAGCTAGTGATGGGTTGCCTTTCCCGGGATGGTCATAGCGTTGGGTGGGAGGCCGTCCCCACGTTCCAGGCCAGGTTATGGGCCAGTCCCTGGATGGCTATAAAAGCCCTTAACCTGCAGGTGTTAAGGGGGCGTGGTCTGCCAGCTGGCAGTGAGCAGAGTTGCTGGAGAGAGAGAGGCTCTGGGCCCCGGAGGCTTGAGGCAAGCCTGTAGAGCAAGCCTGGACTTGTGAGTACGTGTTTTGGTGGTGCTGGATATTAGATCCAGACTATGGTAGAGAGGGCATCTTTAAATGTATAGTTAGTGGCCAGACGGCCTAGATGTTTATTTGTGTTTTTGGTTTATGTACATTCCCCTGTGCCTAAATAAAACTGGTTGAGGCCAGTTAAACGGAAGCCTGGTGTCGGTGTGCCATCTGTCTTACTAAGGACGGCGATCCTGCAAGCTGAATGACCCCCGGGCTGAGCCAAGATAGCGGCCGAAGACATGTGAGATGTCACTATATATTATGTATATATATTATATATATATATATATATTATATATATATATATAACATATGATACACACACACACTAGTATAGCATGCTATAATTTATTCATGGAAGAATAAGGCATCCCCTGAAAATAAGACATAGTGCATCTTTAGGAGCAAAAATTATTTTAGGGGAAACAGGGTAGTGATGGGGAGGAGCGGAGGAAGGTAAGTATAGTTTTTTTTTTTTTTTAATGGGGCACCAGAAACTTATTATTTATTTGTGATAGACACTGGGGAAGATGGGTATTCCTTCTCCTTGTAGGTTTTTCCTACCCGAGGTGCATATATACTGGAATGATTAACCCATGTAATTGTGAGTAGAGAAAGAGGGTGCTATGTGCCTCACCTCACTATAGGGAGTGTTTTGATTGGGTAATGTGTTACGGGTACTCCCACTAATCACACGTCTGGCCGCGGGTGCACCTGTACCTCTTGCTCCTCTACTGCAGTTCCTGCGAGTAGCGCCATGATCCACATGTCGGAGCATGGGCACACTCGCGGTTCTGGTCCCCGCTCTGCATACTCACCTCTCCTTGCTCCCTGCGCTGTCTCTGCCAGGTAATTGGGTAATTCCCTGATACAGACCCTATATTACCCAGCACTCCCCAGACTTCCTTGTCGGATCTTTAGTGCCATTAGCCATAAGCGTTTCATGAGTGTTCTTGCCTTTACTGTGTACCAGACTTGATTGTCTCTGTCCTTTGACTACGATTCTTGCCGCCAGCCCTGACCTTCCTGTCTCTCCCAGCCTACGAGCCTTCTCAGTGATTTTGTACTGCATAACACCTCGGCTAGGGGTAGCGACCTGGGGGTCGTCTGCCGCAGCGAGCCCATCCTGCATGAGACGGGCTCTGGTAAAAACCAGTGGCCCCTTAGACTCCACTCCCAGGTGCGGCTTACATCACTGCTTGCGGTGGCTCAGTAGATCCAATACTTGAGGTCTTTACATAATGTAGCCAGGTCCACCTTTCATCAATTTTACATGTCTTACATATTTTTTTCAAAAAATTGACAAAACAGCATTCACAATTGCTTTGTCAGATGGGCCCAGACCTTACATGATTTTATTTAATAATCCTATGTTCCACTTTTGCATAGGAGATTTAAAACATTTTCAGATTTGTCAGTAATTACAGGTTAGATGTGTTCTGTAAAATTATGTGATGAAACCTCTTTCACTCAAGTGGAGACATTCTCCTCCAGGGATATGGTATAAATATAACCAGCTTAAAACCTTTATAGCTGCTTTACAGAGTCATTGGCTTCAGGCCATTGACTGATTTTAAACTCTTTGAACTTGTCAAGATTCATCTGCTTATGCAGTATTATTGCTATACAGTCTATTGCTATATGGAGTGGCCAAGAATAATCCACCTCTTACCATTCCACATCAAAAGGAGGGTTGAATGCACAATCTTTAACCCTTTAAGGTCTAAGCCTGTTTTGGAGTTAAAGGGGTTGTCTCGCTACAAAGGATAACTTTCAAATTGTAGGGAACACAAAATAAAGACATTTTCCAAATATATTGCTTTGTTCCTCTGTTTTCCCTAAGGAGATGCAAGTGAATTTATGACCTCCCTGGCTATTTCAGTTCCCTCAGTAACTGACCTGTAAACAATTCTCCCCCTGCTGTTTGTTCTATGAGATAGCAGTGAGTGATGTCATCAGACAGGTCTTGGCAGTGTCCTTGCTGCTGAGCAGTAAAAAGCTTTTTTATGTAAAATAAACAGCACTGTAATTAGGGCTTTTGTTTGAGGGATCAGATAAGAAGTCCTGTTAGTAGTTGAGAAGCTAATCTGATCTAATTAGCAACTGAAAGCACAGCACAGCATGGAGCTGTACAAGCACAAGCTGTATGCAAATTAGTCAGTCTGAACCAGGAAGTGGCAGAGTATTTCATTCATGCATCCTTTGAAACTCTGTAGGGAGACAACTCCTTTAAGGACCAAGCCCTTTTTTTCAAATCTGATATGTGCCACTTTATCTGTGAATAACTTTTCAACACTTTTACCTATCCATGTGATTCAGAGATTGTTTTCTCATGACACATTGTGCTTTAATTTAGCAATTAATTTTGGTCGATAAAATCCTTGTTTAGGTGTGAAAAATATCGAAATTTTGTGAAAATTTGGAAAAATTTGCTATTTTCAAAGTTTAAAAATTTCTGTGTGCAAGACACATAGTCACACCAAACAAAATGCTAAATAATGAATGTCTACTTTGTGTTGGCATGATTGTTTTGAAACATCCTATTATTTTTAAGACAGTTGGGGCTTTAAAATTTAGTAGCAAATTTTAACATTTTCAAGAAAATTTGCAGAACAGATTTTTTTGGGAACCAGGCCACTTCTGATGTGGTTTTGAGGGGCTTGTATGTTAGAAACCCCCATAAATGACCCCATTTCAGAAACTACACCCCTTAACATAGTCAAAACAGCATTTAGGAAGTTTATTAACCCTCTAGGTAATTAATGAAAAGTGAAAGTGAAATTTCAAAATTTTAACTTTTTTGCAGATTTCCGATTTTTGTTCATTATTCATTGGAACCCTGTAGATTTTACTAAGAAATTGCAACTCAATAATGAATCTCCTTATTATGCAGTTTTTAGAAATATCCCACTTGTGGCCCAAATGCGCTTTTTGACTCTTCCACAGGCCTCAGAATTGAAGGAGTACCTTCTTGTTTTAGAATATTTTTCAGGCTTTATTGGGGTAGTGATGGGCAGTGACAGATGTGGGAACAGAAATTACAAACTGTCTTTTTAAGTGATCAGACAGCTATAACAATATGAGTGAGGGGAACAGGGACTTTGCAATGAAGGGGTTCATTTTTGTGTGTGTTTCTCACTGTATGAGCCATTGATGATCACTGGCAGAAAATTTCTGGAACTTGAAAGTGGCAAACTGTCTGATCAGACAGCTGCCACAAATAGATCACAGGGGCAGTGAAGTGATTAGGCAGTGGAGGGGTTAATAAAGTATTTCAGGCTGTGACAGCCCAGATCACAGCACAGGGCACTAGGACCCAGCACAGTAATCCGATCTCCTCACTCTCTCACACAGTACAGAGCCCCAGGTTGTGGATCAGCTGTAATGGGTGAGTCAGCAGACTGACTGACCAATCCCAGAAATCCTCAGCATGGGGATCACAGGACTGCAATGATTGATCACCTGCTACGTGTAGATGAGCACATTAGTTGCCAGAAACAGCAATTAGCATAGAGCTTTCATCTTATCTCTGCTCAGGCAGACTGAAAGCTTTCATGTCATTCCTGGAATGTCAGGGAGCATTAACAGGCAGTGAACCATGACGTTCAGGAACATCAGGGTGCCTTAAAGGGTTAATAAGAATGTGAGCAAGGTATTAATGCTCACTCTATATTATATCAGTTTCTTATACATTATAAGATCTACTTAGATCTTTCCTGTCTGATGAAGATGTCTTCCCAGAGTGGTCTCTGGAGCACTTTTACAAGACTAAACCCCTGAAGCTCTCTATTTTTTTACTAAAACAATATTCTATTTCTGATCCAGGTTCTGTAGGTTCAGACGTTTTCAGAAATAAAATCATCCCTTTCGTTGTATTTCCTGGTTGCAGTGCAATAGTCAAGAGGAGGGGATATTACATAATTTTGTGAATTCTACTACTGGGAATTCTCTAGTTATGAGGACATGGCCTAATGGGTTGATGCACCCCATGCCAGAGAGGAAATGGGGCACGTAAATGCATTGAGTAGGTTAATTAATTGAGCCCGCTCCATACACACATGTCCTGCCTTAAGCTGCCAGAACAAGACATAACTCTGATCCTGGCTGCATAACTATTTAGATGCTGCAGTCGATGTGACCGTGTCATCTAGGTAGTTATGCAGTATACTGCTGGCCAGTATTTAAGGCAACTAGAAGCCTAAAGAAGGCACCTAGACCTGATATCTTAGTGTTCTTAAAGGGGTGGTCTTGCTACAAAGAATAGCTTTCAACATGTAGGGAACACTAAATGAAGATGTTTTCCAAATATATTGCATTGATCATTTTTTTTTGTTAAGGAGCTACATGTGATTTAATCACCTTCCTGGCTCTATCTAGTTCCCCAAGTAACCGTCCGGTGTATGTCTCTCTCCCCTGCTGTTTGTTCTATCTGATAGCAGGGAGGGACCTCATCACACAGGTCTTGACTGCAGCAGCAGCACAGGACTCCAGACAATGAGAGCTTGTTTGTTATCTGATCTTTCAGACAAAAGAATAATTACTGCTGTTTACTTAAATCTCAGGCTGTCAGGAGCAGGGAAGCTTCTCAGTTAATCTAATTAGCAGAAGTCTGAATACACAGAGCTCATGTGCTAATTATAGTCAGCTTGACCAGGAAGTGACAGAGAAACCAGCATTATTTCAATTATGCACACTATGAAACTCAAAGATGAGACAACCCCTTTAAGGGGAGAGGGATGTCATTTGCCCTGTTTGACTAGTGCACTAGTTCCTGGTCTCTACTAATTTTTGTTGTTTTGGCTCATATTTATATGTAATTTGACATTATTTATTCCATGATGCTAATGCCATGGTATTTCTACAAAAATGTGATTGTGTGACTTCCAAATTTTATGTGCTGTGTTGAAGGGAGTTCATATGTTGCTCAATAAAAATCTACTTCAACACAGCAAAAACATTTACCTGATCAATCACCAAGCTGCATCCAGAATAATTGATGTAATTCCCTGTATTAACTTTTAGGGGTTTTCCAAGACTTTTAAAAACCTCCCTATCACCTCTCATTCTGCATATTTACCTTTCCCATCACCACCGTTCCAGCGCTTCCAGAGCTATATTGTTGTTCCCAATCCCCTCACTGTTTGTTATGTTCATGGATCATATGATTTGCATGTACAAAAGCTGACCAGAGAGGTCAATGACTGGCTGCAGCATTATATGATCAATGGACGTGACATCATCAGTGAGGGATGGGGGAAGACCCTGGATCTCTAATAGTACTGAAAAAAAAGGAGATTCGAGAGGTAAGTATGAGTTAATTTTTTATATAACACAGTGTGAAGTGGTAGGTTTTTTTTAAAAAAAGTCTTTGAAAACTCCTTTAATATATATTCCGTGCATTTTTATGCTATGTTTGACAGTTTATCTTAATTTTGAATATAATTTTACCACATGTTTGCTTTTTAACAAAATTAGTTAAAAAAAATATTTTTTGCTATATATTGCCTAATGTGTTTCCCTGTATTTCCAGTTCCATGTTTTTGTTTAAATTTTATCTTTTCAGAGTTCCCTAAGCAGGTCACAAAGTAGCAGCAGGTAAGATCCGTATCCACACATGCTATATTTCCTGCATCCTGGGGAAGTATCTTTTAATAGTAACACAATGTTCTTTAAGGGAGAGGAGAGATTTAGGTTTAAAGCTTATAGATCTATTGAATGGTTTGTGTCTGCAAGTACTTGTTGGAATTAATACACTTTGCTGAGCTTTGTAGATTAATGATGCTTGTTTCCTGTTAGGTCTTGCACACCCCGGCCAATTGCCATTACTTCTCCTTCCCAGACAGGTAGAGTGCTTGCCAAATATGTGCTCCTTAAAAACACCACCCCTTAAACTGATTATTTTTATCCTTTTATTCTTGGATTCTGTAATGAGAAAACTGTATTATATTTTTCTATGTATTTCTTTAATATATATGTTTAATTCTGAACAACTCTATACTGTTTGGATATACTGTATAATTAGATTGAGTAAGGCTAAGTACACACCACATTTTGCCTTCCGCTGAACATGCACGCTAGGCCGTAAACATTACACGGCGGTCTCTGACTGATGTCAAGAAGTGGCATTTGTCACCCATTTGGTTTTACGTATTGTAAAAACAGCATGTTTAATGTATACATTTTCCTTCTCAATGCTATTGTAAAGAATAGCCTAGATACAGATGTATACCTACCAAATGGGGGCCAAAAGAACATACTTTTGGCCTCTGTCAGACCATTTAAACTTATGCATTCATTTAGTGTATACATCAGTAGCTATCCTGGTGTACTTGCTAAACGCACACAATAAATGTGATGTGTACCGGGCCCAACAGTTTTAAACATATAAGGTAGCTGTTGACGGACTGCTCTACTATGGATATGCCATTAGTGTCCTTAAAATTGACAGCAGTATAAGGCTATTTCTACACTGCACAGAAAAACGTCCGTTTTTTCAGCGTTTTTCGTTTTCTAAAAATGCTGGAAAAACTACTGTAAAGAGCTCCCATAGACTTCTAATGTAAAAATGTCCTGCTGTCTACACTGAGCTTCTTTTTTTCTGCCCGTTTTTTTTTGGCGCTAATAAAGTTATCTCTCTTCTGACGCTAAAAATACGTTTTTTAATAGATTTTGGCACTAAAATCCTTTTTATTTTTTACAGATTTTGGCGCTAATAAAGTTCTGTCGCTTCTGACGCTAAAAATACTTTTTTTTTACGGATTTTGCCGCTTAAATCCTTTTGCTTAATTTTATTAGCGCCAAAATATGTTAAGAAAAGTTAATTTTATTGGCAAAATCTGTAAAAAACGGATTCTTGAGCCAAAATCTGTAAAAAAAAAAAAAAAAAACACTATTTTTGGTGTCCGAAGCGACATAACTTTATTAGCGCCAAAATATGTTAAGAAAAGCATTTTAGCACCAAAAAACCGAAAAAAAACGGTTTCTTGCACAAAACTGAAAAAAAAAACCTTATTTTTGGCAAAAAATCAAGATAGCTTTTTTTGCCCCAAAACCCGTAAAAATGCAGATCTTAGCCCAAAATCCTTAAAAATGGACTTTAGGGCCAAAATCCAAAAAAAAACTTATTTTGGGACAAACGGAAAATTTTAGGGCCAAAACCGCAAAGAGCAAAACAGCCCCAAAATCCGTTAAAAAAAACTTTGGGGCCCAAAAAACCCGTAAAAAAAAAAATTTTTTTGGCGACAAAGTGAAATAACTTTATTAGCCCCAAAAAAACCGAAAAGACTACAAGAGACATAAAATGAAATCATTGTTTTATTTACCCTTTTGTAGGCGAAGTTACATCCAATTCTTTTTTTATGCATAATTAAAAGCGCAGAAAAAAAAAAAAACGCATGTAAAAACGGCCAAAAAAGCCCCAAAAAACCTATGGTCAAAAAATGCATTTTTTTCGGCTCTTTTGACGGCAGTGGGCAGAAACCCAAATTTCATAACTTTTTAGTCATTCGTTTTTAGGTCTTTTTGTTCACAGTGTGACAACCAAAACGAAAAAGTGGGCCAGAAAAGTGTCCTGGCTAGGGCATAGTAAAAAAACACAGCAGCCTTTACGTTGAATCCCCAAAAATTTTTAAAGGTTAAGAAATAGTCCCAAGACTCTTTAAAGGGGGAGAAATTTTTATTTGTACTATATTAGGTCATCCTGGACCTTGATTACATCAGTCTGTGGAATATAGAAACATGGATTACTACAATTTTATAGAGCATAATATAAAACAGTGTTCCTAAGCTCCTGTCCTCAAGGCCCACCAACAGGTCACGATTTCACAATATAGACTGCGCAGACAATAATATCACCTGTGCAATACTAATGAAATCTTGAAAAAAAACCGTTGGTGGAGCTTGACTAGAGTTGGGAAAAACGAATTAAACATATTAGAGGGAATACTTCACATTATATCCTATATTGTTAGAATGCACATGTGTATAATCCACAGACCTTTGCTGTCTCTTCTTGGGCAGAAAAAACTATGTAAATTTGTACACTGCTGGATGGAGAACTGAGGCTTGTATCCAAAACACCTAGGCTAAAATAAATTCTTTTAAACTAGATACAAGCCTTTGTCCTTCATCCAGTAGCTTTATCAAAACAAGACCAACATCTATTAAGAGCTATGATTATGTGTATTGGCTACAATCAGGCTTTGACTGGCCCATAGGTGAGAGGGGGGAAACCAATGGGGCCCCCCCGACTTCGGGCCCCGTGATGTTTTCAAAAAGGCACATTTGAGTAATTAATATAAAAGCAGATTTTGAAGAAGCAAAAAAAAAAAACAACAACAACTCAATCAGGGCCCCCAAAATACTCCACTTCCCCCCACCTCAGTTTTCCCAAAAAGGCCTCAATCCTTAAATACAATGAAAATGTCACAGAAAACGTATTGTATTTCTAAACAAATCCAATCTGAAAGGTAAAGTAACTGTTTCTTTCAGTGAAAGCCACTTGAAAAAAGTTAGGGCTTTGTCCCCAGGAAGGTTTTAGACATTTTACAAACGTTTTTCGGTTTTTGAAACCATCGTAAACCGCTTCAAACTCTAAAAAGGACCCCCATGGAAAAAACCGTGCAGTGATCCCCCCGCACATTTTTTCCCCGGACATTTTTTTAAAAGGGGGAAAAAAAAAAATTTAAAATTTTCCCCCCGGTTTTCGGGGGGAAATTTAAACATAAGGGGGGGGGTTTTTTCCCCCAAAAAAAAAAACCCCAAAACCCAAATCCAAACCGTCCGCGGCTTTTGCGCAAAACCACGCCAAAAACCGCGGCACTGCAGTGTCAAAATGCCTTCGGATTTTGGACGCCGTTTTGACATTTGCTGTGTAGACCTAGCCTTAGAACAGAAAGGAGCAAACCTATTGTTAAATGTAATACACAAAAATGTAATACACAAAAGACAGTGTTTCAAAGGGGGTTTCATAAAAGATGAATAACAAGAAAATTAAACAAGCAAAACACTGCAGAAAAAAAAGGATAAAATAAAAATACCTCCCAAACCCAAAAGGGCCATGCCTCTAACCACACCCAAATACATAACACCACATCAGGACACACCTCTAACCACTCCCAAATAAATAGATGCCAACTTTTTAGCCAAAAAGGGACACATTTTCAGGATTACATTGTATCCAATGATGAAATATTAAGTAAGTTGTTATGTAATATACAGCAAGGAAGCAATCAGATACAATCAGATACTTTTTGAAAGCAAGACAGTCAGTTTATTGATGCAAATCTATTTCCCAAATGAAAAAGCGAGACATTTATGGAGCTAAGAAGGACAGAGGGGCCTGGGCTAAAAATAGGGCTGTCCCTCCAAAATGGACACTAGGGGGGTGTCACGGCCCCCCTGCTCCCCCGGCCCGCGGGGCCCCGGCGCACCCGTGACCCCCTGTCCCCGGGGGGCCCCCCCGGGGGCGGGGGGCCGCCGCTGGCCCGGGACGAGCCGGGGGGGTGCAACTGCCAGGGGTCCCTAACTCGCTCCTGTCCCTCCGCGTCCTTCCGGCCGGGGGGGGGGGGGGGGGGGGGGGGGGGGGGGCGCGTGCCGGTTCCTAAGGCGCGCGCGGCCCCGTTTCGTGGATTAAAGGGCCCGCGCCCCCTTTTTTGGCTAATTGCCCGGCGCTTCTCCTACTTAAGGTAAAGCCCACTAACACCCTTTCTGGATCTATGTTGCCTCGGCCTTTGCAAAAACGTTCCCAAAGTGTATTCTCGCCTTCCGTGTACCAGACCTCTTTCTACTTT